>JBCJKH010057348.1:0-21706 GCA_039877255.1 Loriculus beryllinus | reverse complement strand
CAGCAGCAAAACTCACAGTTGTTAAAAGAGGTTGGATTATGGGGATAAAATACAGTCTTTCTAATACACTGCTCTACTAATGAAACTACCCTACTATGTGTCTGTATCTTTGGATACAGATACAATATTAATTATCACTGTGCCGCTAATCAGAGGGCTCTCTTTCTCTCTGGATTTATGATCTCCTTTTACCAGATTGTAGTCTCTCACTTCCCTCACCCCAGTCTTTTGTCAGGAACTTTGTTGCTTCCTGTTCTCATGACACAAGCACAGTCAGGACAAGCTGTACCTCAATCCTGACCACTTCTCCCATTTTTGCCTGTGAAGTGAACCTGCTCTTTCTTTCTCACTGCCTCACCCTCTCTCACTCTTTGTAGTCATTGCCCAGTCTCAGCACAATTTCTCATTTGCACCACAATTTCTTACAGCTCCAGGATAGTGTGGTAGATGTTTGTATTGCCTTATTTTTCATCTCTATCGCACGTGATTTTTCCATTATCACCACTGTGTTTCCTGATGCCATTAATGCACCATAACACCATCTGTTCACTGAGCCTGGTACTGCTTTTATTTCTTACTTTTTTCTTTTACAGTCACGTTATGCAGATTGCAAGTAAATCACCTTCTTTTTATTTTCAGTCAGTCACTTCACTGTTACTTTCCAGAATGTTGCAGGCAGAGCTTTGAGTTACTCTCTACTTCTGATTTCAGTTGCACCGATCCTGAGGAGAAGACTCACACCAGTGGAGGTAGCTGTAAATCATGTGGCCAAGTTTACCTGTGAGGTAGAGACTGCGCCCAATGTCAAGTTCCAGTGGTACAAAGCCGGCCGAGAGATATATGATGGGGACAAATACTCCATTCGCACCTCCAGCTACCTCTCCACGCTTGAGATTCTGAGGCCCCAGGTTGTTGACTGCGGAGAGTACAGCTGTAAGGCTTCCAACCAGCATGGCAGTGTAAGCTCTACAGCCCTTTTGACAGTGAGTGGTAAGTACAGACTTTCAAACACTTCTCTATAAAATATCTTGGCATATTGTAGTGCTTTCATTGCTATACTTACACATCGTCATGGTATAGCTCTTGATTGCCATTGTTATACATAGTCCATACCTAATTTTGGCAGGCATAAGCATAAAAAAGGAATAATTTTTGAAAATGCTGCTTTTAGGTGCTTTCTGTACCTAGAAAACAGAATCAGTGTGAAGTTTCAGAAGGCAAGAAAGAAGGGGGAGAGAGAGAGTGGGAGAAACTAGATTGTCAACAGAATGGGACTGCTTTGTGAATACATTCTTGAAGAAAGTTTATGACTTCTGAATGACAACATACACTTTTCAATCTGATTTCTTTGGTATGATAACTGTACAATTACCTCGGCACCCTGTGCTTCATCTATACTTGCAATGCAGGCTATGCAGCTACACATACCTGAACTTCTGTGTGCCATGGCCGGAGATCTGTATGTGATTGGAGAAATAGATCTTAAAGACTAAAAGATGGTTTAAAGCTATTTCAGGTTTTGATCTTTTTGTCTATTGAGAGCTATACAATTATCTTCTTTCTTTCTTTCTTTTTTTTTTTTTTTTTTCCTTTAAAAAAATTCCAAACTGCCATGTTTAGGGCTCTTAGCGTACAATGATTTTTTTTTTTTTTTACATTGAAATTTCTCTTTATGGGAAGAGTCTTTATGTGCTCTTTTCTAAGTGCCAGATGCTAGAGGCTGCACAAATGGTGAAATGCATGTAAACTTGTCCATCTTGAGAGAATGGTACACAAACATGTTAGTCTTGAAGGGGGGTAGGTTCCAGCTTTTGGTTTATTTCCCTTTAGTCTGTACATTCCTCCAGAGACCCAAAATGTCTTCAAGCTCTGAAGCAATATACAGACCCAAGAAGTACAAACCCAAAAGCCAAAATTCATCATCTTTAATATCTCTTACTTCCTTCACTTCTGGCTTCTTTTGCTTAAGAGTGTCCAGTGACTAACTGGCCCCTCATACTCTCTGTCCTTGGCAATTGTAAAGAAAGAGCATAAGCTCTGGTCCTCGCCTCTGGATAACACTGAACTCCTTTGTTTTGCAGAAGCATTACCACCAACGTTTCTTACCAGACCTGAATCTATCACTACTTTTGTGGGTAAAAGTGCCAAGCTCCTGTGTACTGTTTTGGGCACTCCAGTCATCGACGTCGCCTGGCAGAAAGATGGCACGACCCTCTCACCTTCAGACCATCACAGGATCTCCAAAGTGGAAAATAAACATGTGCTAGAAATTTCCCCTCTCACCACCAGTGACAGAGGGGTTTACACTTGCAAAGCTTCCAACAGGTTTGGGGCTGACATTTGCCAGGCTGAATTGATCATTATAGACAAGCCTCACTTCATTAAAGTGCTGCAGTCAGTGCAGTCAGCAGTCAATAAAAAAATACGCCTTGAATGTCAGGTAGATGAAGACAGGAAAGTAACAGTAGTGTGGACAAAGGATGGAAGCAAAATCCCTCCAGGCAAAGATTATAAGATTTACTTTGAAGACAAAATAGCCTCACTTGAGATTCCTTTGGCTAAGCTGAAGGATTCAGGCCATTATGTATGCACTGCCTCAAACGAGGCAGGAAGCAGCTCCTCTTCTGCCAGCATCACAGTCAGAGGTAAGATAGTCCTATGCCCCCTTTACTTTTCTCTTCCTGGGCTCCCTATTTCTTCTTTTGCAGGCTTCTTTGAGCAGGAATCACACTGTGAACTCTTCTCAGACCTGCTGTCAGGTCCATTCACCTCTTGCTCATTTCCCTTCCTGCCTCCCCGTGCACTGTGGGGTGCTTCAATATTTCTTTCACTGGCCAGATCCAAGAATTGCTCCTGTATGCAGGACAGAGGTGGCAAAAGAAACCACAAAAACTGCAAAAAATGCTGATTTTTTTTTTTGAAGTCATGTTTTGTTCTTGTGCTAGGAACCAATCTTTCAAACCGTTGTATTTCAGCTTTCTTTCCTTTATCTCTTTTCCTTTCCCGTCTCCTTTCCTTTTCTTTCTACTTCCTTTCCATTTCCAACTTTTTTCCTTCCCATTTTCCCCCCTTTCTTTCCTTTTCTTTCCATTTTTAGAACCACCATCCTTTGTGAAGAAAGTCGATCCGTCTTATTTACTGACTCCAGGTGACTCTGCACGCCTTCAATGCAAAATCAAAGGGTCTCCTGAAATTCAGGTTACTTGGTTCAAGAACAATAAGGAAATCCGTGAAAGCAACACACACAGGATGTCCTTTGTCAATTCTGTGGCTGTGTTAGATATTTTGGAGGTGAAAGTTGATGACAGTGGGAGCTACTCATGTGAAGCTGTAAACGAGGTTGGAAGTGACAGCTGCACCACCGAAGTAGTTGTCAAAGGTCTGTTCTTCTTGCTGCTGCCAGCCACATTCTTGAGAAAAAACTTCTCTTCCTTTTTATTTTTGGCATGGTTGACTAATTCTTTCTTGCTGCTTTTATAGAGCCTCCGTCTTTCATCCGGACACTCGAACCATCAGAGGTAGTAAAGGGAACAAACCCTATTCTTCAGTGTGAGGTTGCTGGTACTGGACCATTTGAAATTAGCTGGTACAAAGACAAGAAACAGATTCGCAGTAGTAAAAAATACAGGTTGACCTCTCAGAAAGCTGTAATTTCTCTGGAGGTGTCCTCGTTTAATAGTGCTGATGTCGGTGAATACGAGTGTATGGTAGCTAACGAAGTCGGGAAGTGCATATGCAGTGCAACGTACATCTTGAAAGGTCAGTGGGAGAGAAAAACCTCCACTTACTGAAGGAATTGGCAAGAACGTCTCATTTCTTAAAATGTCTTTTCTTTGGATTTGTGGGTTGCTAGGGAGGGTGGGGAGGGGAGGTTATCTTCTTCTCTTAAAGTTCTGTGTATATCTTATCTGGCACTAAACCTGTGAATTTGAATTGAGCTTAAAGGGGTCCCCAGCAGGGGAATGCAGCTCTTTTCTTGCCTGCTCTTTAGCTGAATTGTACCTTATACTTCTCATATTGTCTCATATAAGTGTCTTTAAGCAGTGGATTTCATGGGATGATGTGGTAGAAGATGAGTATTTCTTCTTGTCTCTTTTCTTTGAATTAGAACCACCATCTTTTGTCAAGAAAATCGAAAATGTAACAGCTCTGGCTGGAGATAGTGTTACATTACAGGCTGTGGTGAAAGGGTCAGAGCCTATTTCTGTGATGTGGATGAAGGGAAAAGACATTATTCAAGATGATAACAAAGTGAGAGTTACATTTGAACATGGTCTAGCAACACTGCAAATTACTGGTGTCCTGCTGAGCTCTGGTGGGAAGTACACCTGCGTGGCTGAGAATGATGCAGGAACTCAGTCCTGCTTTGGTGAACTGTCGGTGAAAGGTCAGTGGAGTAGTGCTGTGATCCCTGCATTGTCACCCACCTGAGAAGAAGAGCAAGTTCCTTTTGTCCTTAACACCAGCTGTTTAATTCTGTTGTAGAACCTGCCAAAATCATTGAAAAATCTGAAATAATCCAGGTAACAGCAGGGGAACCAGCCATTTTGGAGTATACTGTTACAGGCACTCCAGAGCTAAAAACCAAATGGTTCAAAGATGGAAGACCACTACCTGCCAGCAAAAAATATAGGATCAGCTTTAAAAATAACATTGCTCAGCTCAAGTTTTATGCCGCTGAACTGCAGGACAGTGGCGAGTACACCTTTGAGATATCCAATGATGTGGGCATCAGCTCTTGTACTACCAGCTTCACAGTGCTAGGTTGGTACTGACTCTTTGCAAACAACCCTGCTATTCTGCTCTGAGCCCAACAGAGCCAGAAGCACAACGGCATGGCTGGTTTTCTCATTTGTTTGTTTCTTTCATATTTTTCACTCTCAACAGATCGCACTCTCCCTCCTTTCTTCACTAAACCCCTGAAGAACATTGACAGCATCATTAACACGTCATGTCACCTAGACTGCAAAATTTCAGGCTCTCTTCCAATGACTGTCTCTTGGTTTAAGCAGGACATTGAGATCACTTCAAGTGCCAAGTACACAGTACACTATGCAGAAGGCTCTGCATCTTTGGAAATCAAACACCTAGATGCCAGTGATGCTGGGGTCTACATTTGCAGAGCCACAAACTCTGCTGGTAGCAAAGAGAGCAGTAGCACTTTGTTTATAAAAGGTTTGGCAATTTGTTTAAAATATCTTGGAATTTTTTTTCATTTGATAATACTTTTCTTCAGGCCATGTGTCTCACTCTTGACATTTGCTTCCTTTCAACAAAATCTAGAGCCACCCAGCTTCATTGTAGAACCAGAGTCTCAAGATGTACTGCCTGCATCAACTGTACGTTTCAAAGCCACATTTAAAGGCACAACACCACTGGTGGTGAAATGGTTTAAAGGTGAAACTGAGCTGGTGACAGGAGGAGCCTGCTACATCATGACAGAAGCGTTAGCAAGTTACGTGGAACTTTATGCAGTCAAACCAACAGACTCAGGAAAATACACCTGCAAGGTCTCCAATGTAGCTGGTTCAGTATCATGCAGTACAAACTTGTTTGTAAAAGGTTTGCATTCTTTCTGTCTTTTAAACTTTCAGACGCTGGATTGACCCAGTAGCACTCTTTCCTACTTTCTTTGAACACTCTTCTTAAATCCACAGAACCTGCTGCCTTCAAGGAGAAGCTAGAGCCAACCTACCTGGTAAAGAAAGGTGGATATGCTGAGCTGACCTGTGAAGTCACTGGTACTCCTGAGATTAAAATCACGTGGTTCAAGGATGATAGAGAGCTAAAAGAAAGTGACAAATATAGAATGTCTTTCACAAAATCCTTGGCAGTACTTCATGTTATAGAGGCTGAGACTGAAGACAGTGGGGAATACATTTGTGAGGCCAGAAATGATGCTGGGAAAGATATTTGCAGTAGTGTTGTTACGATCAAAGGTGTGTGTGACATCCAGCCAACGCAGTTTGTCTCTTTAAACTCAGTACAGTTTTATAGGCTTCAAAAGTATGACTAATACAACTGAACTCTCTCTTTTGCACTGTAGAGTCACCTTATTTTAGCAAGGAGTTTCAATCCATGGAAGTCTTGAAGGATTCTGATGTGGTTTTGGAGTGTGCGGTGCTTGGTACTCCTCCATTTGAAGTGTTTTGGGTGAAAGATGATAAACCCGTACGGAGCAGTAAGAAGCACAGAATAAGCATTGAGAAATCTTTGATTAGCCTCCACGTTTTCAGGTTTGATGCATCTGATGTTGGCGAGTATCAGTGTAGAGTAACAAATGATGTCGGGAGCTGCTTCTGCAGTTCAGAGGTTACACTGAAAGGTTAGTGCAAGGTGCAGAATGCCACTAGCATGCTTTTGTCTCAGTGTGGCTATCATGCCACACTGTCATGCATCAGACTCATACTTACATGTCCATTTTCTTCCTGCCAGAGCCCCCACAGTTCGTAAAAAGGATAGAAAACATTAGTTCCCTTCGAGGGGGAACAGTTGTGTTTCAGGCTGCTATTAAAGGCTCCTTGCCCATCACTGTGTCCTGGCTGAAAGACAATGATGAAGTGATTGAAGATAACAATATAAAAATGACTTTTGTCAACAATGTTGCCACTCTTCTCGTGAGGTCTATTGAACTGAAACATGATGGGAAATATTTCTGTCAGGCTAAAAATGAGGCAGGAATTCAGAGATGTTCTGCTCTGCTGACTGTCAAAGGTTGGTCCTACCCTGAGGGTTTGCAGTGATCTCAGACTGTTCCTTGGTGGTTTATACAGATGCTCTTAACACTCTATCTCCTTGTTTACAACAGAACCTGCTACAGTCATGGACAAGGCCGTGTCAATAGATGTGACTGAGGGAGACCCAGCAACCTTGCAGTGTAAATTTTCAGGAACAAAACCTATTACAGCCAAATGGTTCAAAGATGGAAAGGAATTGACGTTAGGCCCAAAATACAAAATCAGTGTTACAGATACTGTCTCAGTCCTAAAGGTGCTTTATGCAGAAAAGAAAGATAGTGGAGAATACGTTTTTGAGGTTCACAATGATGTTGGGAACAGTAGCTGTTCTGCCAGCATTAATGTCCTAGGTGTGTATGGGCTCTCTTTTATCATCGTTTTTATATAAAATACATTTTGTCCTGAGCTCACATCTGCTGCGATCAAGGTTGAATTTCATGCTTTGTTTTTTTAATGTCTTGGATAGATCTCATTATACCACCTAAATTCACCAAAAAGCTCAAGAAAATGGACAGCATTAAGGGCTCTTTTGTCCATCTGGAATGCATAGTGTCTGGTTCACATCCCATAAGTATCCAGTGGTACAAGGATGGCCAAGAAATAACAGCAAGTGAAAAGCACAAATACTCTTTCCATGATAATACTGCATTTCTGGAAATCAATAAGCTGGAAGGCACAGACAGTGGCTCTTACACTTGTGAAGCAACCAATAAGGCGGGAAGCAACCAGTGCAGTGGGTTCTTAACAGTCAAAGGTTTGAGTTCCTTCTTTGTCTTGTGTTAGGTCTTTCATTCATAATTTTGGAATTCTCCTGTCTCAGAGTAATCCTCTTTCTTCCTTTTTACATGTTACAGAGCCACCATATTTTGTAGAGAAACCCCAGTCCCAAGAGGTTGTGCCCAATGCTAGGGTTCAGTTCAAAGCACTGGTGAAAGGCTCTACTCCTCTGCAGATAAAGTGGTTTAAAGACAGCCAAGAGCTCCTCTCTGGAGCCAATCGATCTGTCTGGAAGGACGACACATCTAGTGTACTGGAGCTCTTCTCAGCTAGGACATCTGACTCTGGGAACTACACTTGTCAGATAAGCAACGATGTGGGGACTGCAACTTGCAAAGCATCTTTGTTTGTAAAAGGTGTGCAGCTCAATGTTCCCCTCATTGTGCCTCTGATTTTTCTGTGCAATTTGGAGGGAGGGGGTAGGAAACCCTTGTATTTCTTTAAGTCACCTAAATATTACAAAGCCTCATCTTTTTTTTCTATCTTCTAGAGCCTCCCAGGTTTATTCAGATGCCAACTTCCGTAGTAGCTTTGCGTGAAGGCCAGTCCACCACTTTTGAATGCCAAGTAGTAGGCACACCAGAGATCCACATAACATGGTACCTGGATGGTAATGAAGTGACTGACCATGCCAAGTATGGCATCTCCTTCATAGACGGTTTAGCCATTTTGAAATTAACTCAAGCCAGAGTGTCAGATAGTGGGATTTATGTTTGTGAAGCCCACAATGATGCAGGTAGTGAAAGCTGCAGCATCGAGCTGAAAGTAAAAGGTTTGTTTTGAACATCTTGGCATCTATGCCACATAGCTGGGGTGATGGAGTAGGGGAGACTTCTTCTCCCCTCAAAATCATTCGAGGTTACTATTTGCTTTCTCCTCATTCCTCTTTGTAGAGCCTCCAACATTTGTTCGGGAGTTGCGTCCCACTGAGGTAGTGAAGGGTTTGGAAGCCATACTTGAGTGTGAGGTGACTGGTACTCCTCCATTTGAGGTGAAGTGGCTGAAGAACAATAAGGAGATGTTCAGCAGCAAGAAATATGCCATCTCCACCAAAGAATCAGTATTTACTCTTAATGTGACTAACTGTGATGTCTCAGATGTTGGTGAATATCAGTGTATTATATCAAATGAAGGTGGGAGCTGTTCTTGCAGCACAAGGCTCAGCTTGAAAGGTCAGTTCTTTAGGAAGTATACCCAAACCATTATATGCTCTAGCTAAACTGTAGTGACTGGGATGACTTTGTATTATCTCTCTTTCCCCCTTTCCCTTTCTGTGACCTCTCTTCCAAACAAAACTTCACACCACAGAACCACCATCCTTTGTCAAGAAGTTGGAGAATGTCACTAGCATTTTGAGAGATACTGCATTCTTCCAGTGTGTTGTAGCTGGTGCTCAACCCTTATCTGTGTCATGGATAAAAGATGAGAAAATACTGGAAGATGATGAGCACCACCATATCACCTTTGAGAACAGCGTGGCCACACTGGAACTTACCAATATTGACCTCAGCCACAGAGGAAGATACACTTGCCAGGCAAAGAATGAATCTGGCATGGAGAAATGTTTTGGTTTGCTTTTTGTACAAGGTGTGTACAAGGTATGACCCTTCAAGCTATCCTTGGAAAGTCAGTACCCTATCTATGTATCTAACTGTTATTTTTATATACTTTATATCTCAGAGCCTGCACAAATCATAGAAAAGGCTAAATCACTTAAAGTCACTGAAAGAGACCCTGTGACTTTGGAGTGTACTGTGGCTGGAACACCAGAGCTCCGAATAAGATGGTACAAAGATGGCAAACAACTCCTACCCAGTAGATACTATACAATGAGCTTTGAAAACAATGTGGCCAGTTTCAGGATTGAACCTGTATCAAAGGAGGATAGTGGTACATACAGTTTTAAGGTTGAAAATGACTTTGGAAGTAGCACCTGTGAAGCTGTTCTGACTGTTCTAGGTTTGTATTGTCATTTCGCAAATTCACCAATCCAGCAGGGAGGGAATGAAAAAATTATAATCTCTCTGAAAGATAGGCAAGAAGGTAACCAGTGTGTTTTTGCCATTTTTTGTGTTGGGCAGATCAATCAATTCCTCCTGCATTTATCAAAAAACTAACCAAAAAGGATACTGTTCTGGGATCTTCTATCCAAATGGAGTGCAAAGTCTCTGGGTCACTCCCCATTACTGCGAAATGGTATAAGGATGGAAAAGAGATAACTGACAGTGCAAAATATAGAAGCCTGTGCCACGAGAACACTATGTCACTCGAGATTGCTAATCTAGAACTGGCAGACAGTGCAAATTACACATGCAGTATCTCTAATGTTGCTGGGAGCGATTCTTGCAGTGCCATCCTGACTGTGAAAGGTTTGAAAGTCTCTTGCTACTTGTTTGTGATGGATGCTGGGAAAAATACCTTAAATCTTATGCTAACATAAGACTCTTATACCTCTTGATATAAAGGCTGAAAACTTGGTCTCCATGCTTACCTTACTAATTTTCTTCATTCTTCCAATGAAGACATTTCTGGTGTAACTGAATATTTCTTTTTCTTGAAAACTGCAGAACCACCAAGCTTCTTAGTAAAACCTGAAAGCCAGCAAGCCATCCCAGATTCCACAGTGGAGTTTAAGGCTACACTAAAAGGAACACCACCCTTTACAATAAAGTGGTTCAAAGAAGACTTAGAACTTATATCTGGTCCAACCTGTTTCATTGGGATTGAAGGGTCAACTGCGTTCTTAACCCTCTATTCAGTGGATACTTCTAGGAGTGGGCGCTACACTTGCCACGTTTCAAATGATGTTGGCAGTGACTCTTGCACTACAGCACTGATGGTAACAGGTGTGCCTTCTTTCTTGTGTTGCAGTCTTTTCACCTATTTCTTTTGTTTCCTTTTTTTGCCAAGCCTACCTCAGTGATATCGATACACCTTCAGATGAATTCCCTACCCTGTGTTTGCAACCCACAGTTCTTTGGTTCTTTCACCTCTTCTTTTCTTTCCAGTATTAATTCAGACCTTCCTGACTCTACTTTTTCTGGTTTTTTAGAACCACCCAAGTTTGCAAAGAAGCTAGAGGCAGCAAAAGTAGTCAAGCAGGGTGACTCAGCCCGGCTTGAGTGCAAAGTAAGTGGATCTCCAGAGATGAAAGTAGTGTGGTTCAGAAATGACCATGAAATTGTTGCCAGTGAAAAATTCCGGACATCATTCATTGACTCCGTGGCTGTGCTTGAAATGAATTATCTCAGTACTGATGACAGTGGTGACTACATCTGTGAAGCTCATAACCCTGCCGGCAAGGCCAGCTGTAGTACTAAAGTCACAGTGAAAGGTTAGCTATCTTCTTATTCTCTTGACTACATTCTTTTTTCCCCTGGTGGCTTTATCCTTTGAAAATCAACAAGAACAGAAGATTAATTTAGTATTTTAGGACTGCCTTTTTCTTCATGTTATGTTTGTTTCTTGATGCCCCCTGCCCCCCATTCTGTCAGTGCCTGAACAACAGCGATGTTGTTCTTAATGTAGATTCTTAATGTAGTTAGGTGATCCCCAGGTTTATGACTGTCAACATCCAGGACAGATCATAGTGGGAACTGCTTTATCAAGGACCTGAAATACAAACTGAAAGAACAGACCCAGACTAATCAGCATCAGTTTTACACCCTGTGTTTGAGACAGCTATCAGATAAATGAGACTTGTACCCTCTCTTCCAAGGGCCACCCCTCTGTTTACATTTTCTACAGAGTAGCTAAGAGCTCTGGATGCCAGCTACCTGCAAGATTATTCATAATGTGCCTAGAAAATGAGAAAAGTCCGTACCCATTCTATTGATTTTCTCAGCTGTCTCATTGTGTAGAAGCTGGTATGAGTAAATGGTTTATTTGTTGGTCAAATAGCTCCAGGCTCCTTTCTAAAAATGTTCCTTTCTTCTCTTGCTAGAACCTCCTATTTTTAGCAGGAAGCCCTCTCCAGTAGACATGCTCAAAGGAACTGAGGTTAGCCTGGAATGTGAGATTTCAGGAACACCACCATTTGACGTTACCTGGTACAAAGACAGGAGGCAAATCCGCAGTAGTAAGAAGTATAAGGTTACAGCCAAAAACTACCACACCAGTGTTCGCATTCTTAATGTTGAAGCTGCAGATGTGGGTGAATATCAGTGCAAAGCACAGAATGACGTAGGAAGTGACACTTGTTTTTGCACTGTGAAGCTGAAAGGTAAAGTATTGGTACATATGCCTTCTGCAGTGCTCCCAATGGCACTGCATTGTTCTTCTTTGCATAGACACTCTAAGTATTTATTATAACTGCATATTTCTTCTTCAGAACCACCAAAATTCTTGACTAAAATAAACAGTGTGACTGTTGTGGCTGGTGAACCAGTAGAGTTACAAGCAAAAGTGGAGGGCTCCCAGCCAATTTCTGTGCAGTGGCTTAAAGACAAAGAGGAAGTTATTAGAGAAAGTGAAAACACGAAGATCACGTTTATGGAAAATATTGCAACCTTACAAATTCTGCACACAGAGACAAGCAGTGCTGGAAAATACATCTGTCAGATCAGAAATGATGCTGGAAGTCGAGAGTGCATGGCTACCTTAAGCATTCTAGGTTGGTAAAAAGCATAGGTTCACAATAGGGTTGGTTTTTTTTTTATTTAAAGTTAGGATCTTGGCTGCTTAGTGTTGGCTGCATGATGTCCTTATTCGCATGAGTTTAAAACAATCAAAACAGAGATTTCTTGTATCCTCAACAAGCAGTAGTCAGGTTCCTTATTTTCAGTTGTCCAAGAATAAGGGTGAGAGGAACCACAGGCCTCTAGATGGTTATGGGATCCATTTGACTGAATTTCTAAGTCATGTCTTCTGCTCATGTCTGCTTAGAGAGCGACAAACAGTTGCGTTTCTCTCCTAGGAGTTTAAAAATGTTTTAAATTTATTTTGGAGAGCATCTGAAATCTTAAGTTTAGGGTAGAATAAAGGGGGTTAAAAAAAGGCTGAAAAATTCCCCAGCCCAAAACCCTGGATATCACTAGAATCAAATGTGTAAACCCCATCTTACAATGCTATAACACAGCTAGTACTACTTAATTTCCGTGTTCACCATGTTACCCATCTCTCCTTCTAGAGCCTGCAGTCATTGTAGAGAAAGCAGAACCAATGAGAGTTACTATAGGAGATGCCTGTACTTTGGAGTGCAAAGTGGCAGGCACACCAGAGCTTTCCACTGGGTGGTTCAAGGATGGCAAAGAGCTGACCAGCAGCCAGAAATACAGAATTACTTTCCTCAATAAAGTATCTACACTTAAAATTATGGATGCAGAAAAGGAAGATGCTGGACTGTACACTTTTGCAGTGCAGAACGACGTGGGGAAAAGCAGTTGCACAGCATCAGTTGATGTTTTAGGTTGGTTGGGTAGCTTGTTTTCTGTCTTTTACAAAACCTTTCTCTCAGTTATGTTGTCCTTCCTTTCTCCCATTCCTGTCTTCCTTTTCTTTCTAACCATGTATTTATCATGTTTTCTTATGCAGATCGAATCATTCCTCCTTCTTTCACAAGAAAATTGAAGGAAACTCCTTGTGTCCTGGGTTCCTCAGCATTACTGGAATGCAAAGTGTCGGGTTCACCTCCTATTTCTGTGGCTTGGTTCCGAAATGGACTTAAGTTAGTCAGTGGGGAAAAACATCAAATCTCCTTTTCAGATAACCTTTGTATTTTGGAAGTGAATTCATTGACTGATTCAGATGCTGGAACTTATACCTGCAAAGCTACCAACATAGCTGGTTCAGATGAATGCAGTGCTGTATTGACCGTACAAGGTCAGTATATGGTGGTCAGGAAGCTCTCTAAACTATTCTTTCCTCTTTTTCTCTTGACATTACCTATGGTCTTTTGTAAATATGCTTGGGAAAAATTATTGATAGAGAAAATAAAGATTGTGTTCTTTATCTTCAGTAGGTGTGGAAATGCCAGGATTTTGCTGTAGCAATCTGTCTTACCTCTCTTTTTCTCTTGTGTGTTTAGAACCACCGTCTTTTGAGAGGACACCAGAGGCTCTGGATGTCTTGCCAGGCACAAGCATTACTTTTACATGTGTTATCAGAGGAACCCCACCTTTTAAGGTGAACTGGTTTAAAGGGTCCAATGAGCTTGTGCCAGGAGACAAATGCAATATCTACTTGGAGGACTCTGTTGTGGAGCTTGAGTTATTTGATGTAACTCCTCTCCAAAGCGGAGAATACACTTGTCTAGTGACTAATGGTGCTGGCAGGGCAAATTGTACAACACACCTTAGAGTAAAAGGTATGTAAAGATGGCTCCTCTCTATTTACTTTAAAATATTGTTTCCTTCCCTCCATTAGTCCTGTAGTGCTCAACATTTGTGACTTCTTACCCTTTGTTAGAGCCAGCAGTCTTTGTGAAAAAACTGAGTGATCAGTATGTAGAGCCCGGCAAGGCCATCATCTTGGAGGGAACTTACACAGGCAGCCTGCCCATCTCTGTGACATGGAAGAAGAATGGCCACACCATCACTCAATCTCAGAAGTGTAGTATCACCACCACAGAGAAGTCCTGCATCCTGGAAATACTTGACAGCACCAAAGAGGATGCAGGAGAATACACTTGCCATGTTGAAAATGAGGCGGGAAAAGATGTTTGTGGGGCTGTAGTCTCTACTCTAGGTGTGTGCTCACTTTGCTTCTTTTTCTTGCTTGTTCTTTCAAGTATATGTCTTACTAGGCCTGTCACTATAATGAGCCTAAATGCTTCTCTTTTTTAGAACCTCCCTATTTTCTTACACACTTGGAATCTCTTGAGGTGTCAGTTGGGGATTACACAACATTGCAATGCCGTGTCGGTGGCACACCAGAAATCACTGTGTCTTGGTACAAAGGTGATACCAAACTCAGGTCTACTCCTGAGTACAAAGTGTTCTTTAAAGACAACGTTGCTACACTTATTTTCAACAAAGCAGTTAGCAATGACAGCGGAGAATATATCTGCAAGGCTGAAAACAGTGTAGGAACTGCATCTACAAAGGCTCTCTTGACAGTTCAAGGTGATGATTTTATATTAACTTGCTACCAACTCTTTTTCACTTACAAAATTCTGTAAAAAAACCTGTTTCCCGGGGCATATTTATCCTTTCCCTACTGTCTTCCAGAGCGCAAACGACCACCTTCCTTTGCAAGAAAATTAAAGGACATCGAGCACCCTGTTGGATTACCCCTTAAATTTATGTGCCGACTCAATGGCTCAGAACCCATTACTGTGGCTTGGCATAAGGACGGTGTGCTGCTAAGTGATGACCACAATGTGCACACATCCTTTGTAGATAATGTTGCAGTGCTGCAACTGGTGCGAACCGAGATGAATCATACTGGGCAGTACTCCTGCACAGCCACCAATGCTGTGGGCACTGCCACCTCGAGTGCTAGGCTCACAGTGGCAGGTGTGTTGGCTTACAGACCTTTTGCCTTGACCACAGGCTACCCCTTCCCATTTCATGCATGCAGTGGTATCAGTGTGTTGGATTAGCTTTTTCATGAAGTATGAGTCCTACATGGTTTTCTTGTGTTTCTAGAACCCAAGCAAGCACCTGTGTTTGACACCAAGCCAGAGTCTATTGATGTGCCTTTTGGAGAAAGTGCTGACTTTGAATGCCATGTCACTGGAGCCCAGCCAATACATATCACCTGGTCCAAGGATGGTCGGGAGATCCGAACTGGAGGAAACTTCAATATTACGTTTGTAGCCAACACAGCTCACCTTCGTGTGCTCAGAGTGGGTAAAGGAGACTCTGGCCAATATACTTGCCAAGCTAGTAATGAAGTTGGTAAAGACTTTTGCTCAGCCCAACTCTGTGTCAAAGGTATTAAGTCACCTTCATTTGTTCGTTTTCTTTTATTTGGGTAAACAGACCTCTTTGTTACTGAATTTCATCTTCCACCCTTTCCAGTTTGGGATGATTAGTTTTCCAGAAAGCAGACATGTGTGACCTTCTTCTATTATACAGCATGACAGTAGAAGCCTTGTGTACCTGCAAAATCTCCAAGGGGAAAGATCCCCTTGTGAAACCCTTTGAATGGGGAGCTGGACTCACCTTACGTTTTACTTTGTCATTAGTTCTTAAACTACAGTCAGAGTGGCACTTGCACATAGCAAATACTATGTGGAAAATGGTGATACATTAAATACAACTAATTTGCATCTGTAGGCCAGCATTAGTGGCAATCAAATTTGCTAAGAATGTCAATTGGAGTTCTGAAATGCTGATGTCATCTAGACTATGAATCACTTAAATTCTTCATGCAGAAATATGCTTTTAAGATTTATATGCAAGTGAAACTCTTCCTACCGTGTTTCTGCTGCTCCTGTGTGTGAAGCGCTTGTCAAATCTTTCACGCAGGCCTGAGGATATTTTCACCTTCTCAAAGGTAACAAAAACAATTTCCCTTGGGTGTTGCAATCATCCTTCTTGTGTTTCTACAGTTCCAGATAACTCATCAGACTCCAGAGTTGGCAGAACATGGGTTTAGTTGTTGTCTTTTCTTTCTTTTCTCTTTCTTGAGATGAAACTCTGGTTGGGGATACAGCCAACGGCTATAGCAAACTTACTTTCTTGTGCTGTGATACTCTTGTGTTCCCCATAACTCTTTCTCAGCACTGTAGATTTCACATGGCTAACAGGTATACTGTCACTCTTTACATACTTGCTGTCTTCTGCAGAACCTCCCAAGTTCATCAAGAAGCCTGAAGCTTTGCGGTTCGTGAAGCAGGGGGACACAGTGCAACTTGAATGTAAAATCAGTGGCACACCAGAGATCAGAACCATGTGGTACAAAAATGATCAGGCACTCCAGGCGAGCGACAGGTTCCACATGTCCTTTGTAGACTCCACAGCAATACTAACCATCTTGGATGCCAACACTGAGGATGCTGGTGACTACATATGTGAAGCCCAGAATTCTGCTGGCACAGCCAGCTGCAGCACTTCAGTCACAGTGAAAGGTTAGCAGCATGGCTCCACACACTACCAGAATCCTTGGCTTCTGGGCCCTCTTCCAGCTGCACATCCACCTGGACAGGGAGCTGCTGCTATGGCAGTTGGTGGCTGCTGAGGCAGTTTCTCTCCAGCTAATCTCACGTTCAAATGCTGCTATGTTTAAACAGCAGAGATGGGGCAGGAAATAATGGTGGGTGCTCAGCATTGTGCAGCCATTCCCTTGTCTTCTCCTGTAATTAAATTATATGATGAAGAAGGCAAGCTTATCAGACCGCAAAGGGAGCATGGACTGGGTGTTACACCAGCCATGGTGAGGAAGCTGGGCATACATTACAGCCATCCCTCCGTCTCCTCTTTATACACAGTGATCCTGGCAGGAATGAAATTTAAGACGGAAGAGGAGGCTGTGTTGCTGAACCTCACTGCTGGTAGCTTTCATGACTGTAAAGAGGCGGGTGAAAGCTGGAATGTGGTCCTGGAGAGTGGCTTTTGGGCAGGGGCACTGAGCACTGAGTCCAGACAGGTGCAGAAGCATCATATTTCTGCCCTTGAGGCTCTGAGTGCTGGGTTGGTTTGCTGGGAGATGCCAGGGACCCGGCATTTTTTAGAGGTGACACCACACATTCAGAAGCTAAATATGGGTTTACAAGACTAAGTGTGGGCCCCCTTCCTGAATACTTTGCTTCCTGTTATCCAGAAACCCACCCAGAGAAGCAAGCTCACACATCATATGTGATTCTTTTTTTTTATAGAACCACCTGTTTTTAGCAAGGTGCCAAGCCCTGTTGACACACTTAAAGGTTCAGATGTTATTCTCCAGTGTGAGATAGCGGGGACTCAACCCTTTGAGGTTGCTTGGTTCAAGGACCGGAGGCAGGTCAGAAGCAGCAAGAAGTTCAAGGTGACAGCAAAGCACTCCATTGCCAGTCTTCATATTCTCAGTCTGGAAGCTCAAGATACTGGAGAATATCAGTGCAAAGCTATGAATGAGGTGGGAAGCGACACTTGCATTTGCCCCGTGAAATTCAAAGGTTTGTATGCTGAAGAATCAACAGCATCACCACCCTCTCTTCTTGATCTCCTGGCTGTCTCTCTTCTAAGCAGGCGTGTATTATTAACCCTCTTCTGCCTCATTGTTTTTGTAATCAGAACCTCCACGCTTCACTAAGAAGCTGAGTGACACTGCAATCTTCATTGGAGAGCCAACAGCCCTGCAGGCAGTGGTGGAAGGATCCCCACCAATTTCTGTTGTCTGGCTCAAGGACAAGGGTGAAGTTATTAGGGAGAGTGAAAATGTCCAAATGTGGTTTATGGACAACATTGCAACTCTTGAGATTGCCAGTGCAGAAGGAGCTGATGTTGGGAAGTACATCTGCCAGATCAAAAATGATGCTGGCATGCGGGAGTGCTCTGCCTTTTTACAAGTCCTAGGTGGGTATAGCCTGCTTCACAACTACTGTATCTTGCAGCTTGCACAATTGCCTTTACCAGCCTTTGTTTTCTGCATATGCCCTGTGCTTGCTGTTTTGTGGGTTGGTATCCTGGTGACACACTGACCCTTACCTTCCTATTTCAGAACCAGCAGTCATCTTAGAGAAGACTGAGCCAATCACAGTAATGGCTGGCAATCCTTTTACATTGGAGTGCAAAGTAGGAGGAACACCTGAACTTATCACCAAGTGGTACAAAGATGGCAGAGAACTAAGGAGTGACCGCAAATACCAAATCACCTTTTTCAACAATATATCCACTTTGAAAGTCTTTTCTGCAGACAGGGAAGACAGGGGCTTGTATACTTTTGAGGTGCACAATGAGGTGGGGGACAGCAGCTGCATTTCTTCAGTTGATGTTTCAGGTCAGCTCTATGTCTTTGTAGTTCACACTTACCTTTACAGAAAGTGTTTTTCTTTTCCCTTTTCCTTTCTCCTGAAAAAAAAAAAATCCAAACACTTTTCTTTCTGTTCTTCTGCCCTGTCCTGCTTAGATCGCCTTGTTCCTCCTTCATTCTCAAGAAAACTAAAGCAAACAAATGGGGTGCTGGGATCTTCAGTGGTTATGGAGTGCAAAGTGTCTGGCACATCCCCCATATCTGTGTCCTGGTATCAGGATGGGAATGAGATTGTTAGTGGAGAAAAATATGAAATCTCATTCTTGGATAACGTTTGTGCTTTGAAATTGAATGCCTTGGATGTCACAGATACAGGGCCATATACCTGTGTGGCAAACAATGTGGCTGGATCTGATGAATGCAGTGCCTTCTTGACCGTACAAGGTCAGTGAAAGTATACTACAGCCCTTCAACAAAATTCTTCTTCCCTCTCTCTTTCTTCCTTCCTTCAGGTTTCCCGTGGTCTCTTTTATTTTTTTTCTTTTCTCCCTCTTTGTCTCTTTTTTTTTTTTTTTCTGATTCAAACCTACTCCAGTTTTCCTCTCCCAGCGACTCTCCTATTAACATCTTTCTCCTTCTTCACTCTTTTGCATGACCCTTAGAACCACCTTCTTTTGTGAAGATACCTGATCCCCAGGAAGTTTTGCCCAGATCAAGTGTGACATTCAGCACCTATATCAAGGGCAGTACTCCCTTCAAAGTGACCTGGTTCCGAGGCATCAGGGAGCTGGTGCCAGATAGCAACTGCTCCATCTCTCTGGATGACTCTGTGGCAGTGCTGCAGCTGTACAACCTGGAGCCAGGCCACAGTGGGGACTACGCCTGCGTTGTCACAAATGATGCCGGTAGTGCCTCATGCACAACTCAACTCTTTGTGAAAGGTGTGTTTGTGTGTGTGCATGTACACACAGGTATATCCCTTCATGCTCTCTTGCAGCCCTGCCACATCTGTCCCTCTCACTGTTGATCTATGCCTCCTCACAGAGCCTGCAGTATTTGTGAAGAAATTAAGTGATTTCAGTGTGGAGCAGGGGAAGTCCATTGTGCTGGAAAGCAGCTACACAGGCACCCCTCCTGTCTCTGTCACCTGGAAAAGAAATGGCATGCCCATTGCTCAGTCTCCACGCTGCAGTGTTACAACTACTGACAAATCTGGAATTCTTGAAATCTTCAACAGCACCAAGAGTGATGAAGGCGAATACACCTGTGAGGTGGCAAATGAGGCAGGTGGAGATGTTTGCCACAGCCTTGTATCTGTCTTAGGTACTGAGCACTTCAGATCCCCCTGAGGGACCCTGATGATGCTCTGCATCTGCTCACCATGCTCTCTCTTTCCCTAGAACCACCCTATTTTGTCACACACTTGGACCGTGTGGAGGTGAAAGTTGGAGAGCCCTTGATCTTAAAATGCCAGATTGGTGGTGCACCAGAAATCAAGGTGTCCTGGTACAAAGATGACACCAAGCTCAGATCAACACAGGCTTATAAAATGCACTTCAAGAATAATGTGGCAACACTAGCATTCTCTACCATAGAGGATAGTGACATTGAAGAATATATCTGCAAAGCAGAAAACAGTGTTGGTTTCGCCACCTCCACAGCTCTGCTTGTTGTTAAAGGTGATGGGCCAAGGGCCACTCTTTACGGGGATAGTTTGTAGGAGCTCTTTGTTGTCTACAGAAAGGGGTTCTTATTAATTTCAGAATTAATTCTAAATTAGCAGGGTGGCTTCCTACTTACTGTGGTGATTATTATTATTTTGCAGAACGGCAGCTTCCTCCTACATTCTCCAGAAAACTGAAAGATATTCAGGAGGCGGTTGGTGCCCCAGTGACATTTGATTGCCGCATAAATGGCTCAGAGCCTATCCAGGTGTCTTGGTACAAGGATGGAGTTCTCTTAAGTGATAGTGATAACATGCAATCAGCCTTCTTAAATAATGTTGCAACTCTCCAGATCTTGCAAACAACTATGGCTCACTGTGGCCAATACACTTGCTCAGCCAAAAATGATTTGGGGACTGCATCTTCTAGTGCCAAACTTCTCCTCACAGGTTTGTAGCTTACACTTAAAAAAAATGTATTTGTATGTCTTTGCTCTTTTATTTCTTCATCCTTTTTCCCACTCTACCCATTGTATGGTGGCCACAGAGCATGGGCATGGCATGGTGAGGTGTGTGTTGAAGAGGGCTCAGTGATGAGCTCTGCCATGCTTTCCTCTTTGCAGAACATCTACAACCTCCCTTCTTTGACATCAAGCCAGTATCTGTTGATGTAGCACTAGGAGAAAGTGCAACTTTTAAGTGCCATGTGACTGGCTCTGCTCCCATGAAGATTACTTGGACAAGAGACAACAGACAGATTCGCCCAGGTGGCAACTACAAGATGACATTGGTGGAAAACACGGCCAACTTGACAGTCCTAAAAGTTGGTAAAGGGGATGCTGGACTCTACACATGTACTGCCAGCAACAGTGTTGGAAAGGATGCATGCGCAGCTGAGCTGGCTGTACAAGGTATTGTGAGCTTTAGTGTTCATGAGACTTTTCTTTGCAAGGGAGACATCTGGAGATCAAAGCCTTGAATACAGACATGTGTGAGACTAACAATCTTTATAAGAGGCTACACTGCGATGTCTTATTTCATTTAAATATTATTGTAATACCTAAGTGCTTATTAATATTTCTTTTGGTATACTGTGCAATTTATCTGATCAAAGGGATTCCTTCATTGAAATGTTGAATCTGACTTAGAGCCTTGTTGTGCCTTTATGAATGGCCCTGTTGGCCAGCAAAAGCTGTATTTCTTTAAGTATTTCTTCAAGTCTTTCTTCAAGTCTTTCTTCATTCACTAGGTTGTCCAGGGAGGGAAAGGTAACTGAGGGAAACTCAAGTTAACTTATGAGACTTCAATGTATTGTTACTGGGTGTGCAGCTGCTGCAAATAATTTTACCCTTTCACAGACTGGAAACATTGAAAACTGCTGTTCTAGACAGCAAAACTGGAGGATCTGAGAGTACACTTAGTTACAAATATCATTCTTCCAACACTTTGCTTCTCCATATAGTGGAGAATCTTTTAGTCATCTGAATTTATGACTGGATCAAGCTGTTTTGGTACAAGTGACACTTGCATGTTAATTTCCTTAATGTAGGTGGGAACACAGGATTTGTTTCTAGCTGTTCCGGATATCTCATACTTAGTGATTTTATAAAAGAAAGAATGTAAAATGCAGCTCTTAAATAACGCACAAGTTCAAATGTCCCCATTCATTTAGTGCACCCTCCTACCCCCAGAT
>JBCJKH010057347.1:7179-18785 GCA_039877255.1 Loriculus beryllinus | reverse complement strand
TGTTGAAATAGGTCTCCATTATCCTCTATGTGCATGTATCTGAATTTGTTAGGGGATGTGAAGGACTGTGTTTTCTAGACAAACTTCCCAGGGGGCTCCTAATACTACCTGAAACTACTATTCAGTGTTTCTGTATGGCTATTATCCACATCAGACACAGCTGCATTTTGATAGTGGGCAAAGTGATCAATACATACTGTATAAAATAATAATTATTTATTATTTATTGAGTGCTGTGAGTAAGCTGTCTGCTATGCAAAATGCGGAAAAAGACAAAAACCTTTTGAATACATGATCAGAAGAGGGAAGGAAAGGCAAATAGCTTTCTAGTCTGCCCCTAAGGAAAATGCAGTTCTGAGTGTCTGGCTTTGCAGCATGAGTATCATACACAAATTCTACAAGATTGTAGGGTTTGGAGAGAGGGGCTGGAAGGTTTGGTTTCTCACTTTCTGTTCTATGTATGCTTCATGTGATCTTGACTGCTAGCTGTCTTTGAGGTGGTGGACTTTCATCATGGTAACACATTAAACACTTTTACATAGATGTTCTCCACAGAAGGCACTCTGAATTATTTTGTTTGCTGTGCCAAGTGTTCGTGATGATAAAATGATGAATAATAATGCTTAGGATACACACTCTGAGTGAAATGTTGATTCTGGTGCAGTGGATGCTGTCTGTCGGTGCCATTGTCTCTGCTTTTACAAGTGAGGAAACGAATGGGTAAAAAGTTTGGGATATTTGTTTAAAGTAACAAGGAAACTTAGTGGCTGGTTTAAATGAAATTGGCAGTCTATAAATTGGCTTGAAATACCCTGTAGGTATGGGTCAAAGAGTCTTGTGAACTTTAACGGTGTTGAGGGGCTCTCGGAGGTGATCGCCTGACGATCTGAGGAAGGCGTTACCTCCTGCTCCGACGGCAGGTGCCTGCTTGCTTGGGTGGCGTTGGCAAACCCTAGGAGGATAAAGTAAGCTGCATCTTTCCCCTCCCCTTGCTGAGACCAGAGGGGCAAAACCACCCCCGTGCTGGGCCGGCCGGGCGAGGCAGCGCTCCAGGAGCGAGACGCCGACGGGGCTGGAGGCAGAAGCGGAGCCACCAACCTCTCGCTTGGGAGGAGGCGGCGGTTCCGCCGCCAGCGCGTAAGCAGCAGCCCGGCAGAAATCTGCTGCCCCTGCCCGCTGCTGGGGCCCGCCGGGCCGGGCAGGGGCGCGGACCCGGGCCCGCGGTCTCTTTAAAAGCCGGGGCCGGGCCGGGCGGGTGCGGCGGCAGGGGGCGGCGGCGGCGTGCGCGGGGCTCGGGCTGCTCCGGCACCGCGGCGCGCTCAGCCCTGCGCAGCTCCGCCCGCGGCCGCCCGCGATTCTCACGGCTCGGCACGGCTCGGCACGGCTCGGCACTGCACGGCACGGCCAGCCCAACCCAGCCTCCCCGGGACCTCGCGAGTCTCCGCGGCTGGGGACACGCTGGAGCCCCCTGCCCCGCAGCGGAGGCGAGCCGCGAGTTGGCGCGGCGGCCGGCGTCCGCCCGGCTGCGCAGGTGAGAGGGGGCGGCGGGCGAGGGGCGGCTCGGCTCGGCGGGGACTACCCGCCCGGCGGGCGCTGGAGCCGCCGCTCCGGCACGCCGCGTGTGGGTTTCTCCTGACCCACCTCACGGCAACTGTTTCGGATCGGTTTATCTCTCTCCCTGCTCCTCGTGCTCCAGCGGGGCTGGGCGCTGCCCGCCCGGGAAAAGCGGGTGCGTACCGACCACCCGGGACTCTCCATCCCCGGCTCCTTTCTCTCGAGTTACTGGGAAATCGCAGTTCCCACGGCGGGGCTTCGCGGAGTAGAAAATGGGTGGCCTCTCGCAAAAGAAGACACTACGCTGAGTTACAGGAGGGAGACGTTTAGAGAGAGCGTACCTACTGTTTGGCTAAAGCTTAAGGATTTCTTTAAAGATTTATTTATGAGGAAGGAAGAGAGGCTGAAGATGAAAGTTTTTTTTCTTTAATATTTTTCTTCTCCCAAGTCTTCGGATCTATTACAGTAGCGCCTTTCCTCCCCGCCTTCCATTTGTTTGTATTAATGATTTAGTAGTCGTCTTGCCTGAAAACTTCCACCGTGAGCGACTGCTGTGGGTTTTCAGGCAGTCAGTGACCTTAAAGGTTGGTTCAATGCTTCCTTCGTGCAAGACGTATGTGAAATAACCGCTGTGGTGGTGTGATTTGGTTTTTTTATTTTTCTCCTTTTCTGTCGGGAAAAAAAAAAATCCACCTGCTTTATAATTTAAAAGAAAACATCATTCGGTCAGGGAGTGATGTAATTCTCCTACCTAAGGGCACTGACTCTGGTGCTTTGCAGGTGACTTGTCTTTTGCTTACTCTTTGAATTTATTTTAATTGCAGGCTTTTGTAGCTAGGAAGGAGCATATTTAACCAGAGCTCTTTGAGGGGGCATTTTGTTAAAATTGAAATTTTTCTCTTTCAAATTTTTTTTTCTTTATTTTTCCCCTCCTCCCAAAGAAAACAATAAAAAGATTAGGCATGAGATCAGCGGCAGAAAAACGAGAGGATCGGGGAGGCAGAAGCCAGGCTAAACCCACCAAATCGTTTCTTAAAAGGACACTTTGAGCCTTTCGTTTTTCCAAGCTCTTTCCACCTTTCCATGGTCAAACTGTCCAACGCTTCGTTACAAATAGTTTGAAGAAATTATTTCTGTTTCTGCTAAATATTAGATTCTTCCTGCATTTTTCTTTTACTGCACGGAATTGTTTCGTGGTAAGCACACAGCCTTCCTAAAAAGGTGAATATTGAAACGACCGCTCTCCAATACCTGCTTATTGTGTATTTTGAGGGGCTGTTTTTTGAGGGGGCGAACTCTTAACTAGACCAGTGAAAAGTCTAAGAGAGATGTCGAGTTGGTGGGGGAAAAATTGATCGCAAAAGGTTTTGTTTGTCATGATGGTAGAGACAGTTATTAAATGTAATGTGGACCAGAAGGGTGTTTCGTCTGTCTCAGGTTTAAGTTAAAATGGTCATCGGTGTTAAGTTGGGCCAGTTTATCTAAGGGTTAGTATTATGTTCGGGGGGGGAGAAGGTTGCAGAGATTATTGGTCTTGATTTTGGGAGTGGACGCACTTCATCAGCTGAGCGAACTAGATTATTGTATAGACATAATTTCCCATTTCTCTATCGGTTTGTTTTCAGTCTTCAGCAGTTTCTTAAACATTTGTCTCTACACATATCTGGTTTTCGGGAGTAGGGAGGTGCACCTGGGGACATTGCAAGTTTGGGGATAGTGGGAGCAACAGGACTGTGTTTATTAAAAAAATTAATAAAAATAAAGAAGTTAAGAGGTGAGGATTCTCTTTCTGGAGCATTCGGGCACCTTCCAGTGGGGTACATCTCTCAGCTTTTAATTATTTATTTCACTATTGTCCTTTAAAAAATAAAGTAGAGCGAAACCAAAATGAAACAAAATCAGAGTAAGCGTTGAAAAATATATAGATAAAGGAAGGGAACGGCTGAAAGCCCAATGCTTGATTTCATCATCCCGGTGGCGATGGCTTCTCGATAGAAGCAATATCTGCCGATATCACCCCTGTACCATGGCTGTAGCCTGGCCTCATTTTACGCTGCGTTTCCACTGAACATGTTGACATGCTGCTGCTTATATAAGGGGAAGAACAAATTCAAGCAGATTAGTGCTTGGGATTTTGAGATCGGCTACCCAGATCATGTTGTGGGTTTTTTTTCCTTTCCTTGGGGGAGCCGATGAGGGAAGGCTGGAGAATGACAGGAGGGGGTGAAATTGGGATGTGTGGTTGGGGGAAGATGGGGTTGATGCGAGGAGCAGCTTATTCGCATAATGTCTGCGCTGCGTCCCCTTTTCTTTTCTTTTTATAAAACCCATTATCTCTAAAAACACATTATTCTTCAGCCCGGCTAAAAAAAAGAAGTAGTGGGAGGGGTTATCATAGCGAGGGGGTTTGGTATGGGAGTCATTAGACCCACTGCTGCAAAACCAAGATACAGAAATCCATCTGCACCAACATTTCGGGGGGAGGGAGGGCGTAGAGAGGGGGGAAGGGATGGATTGTCTATCTTGGATTAGCGAAGTGGAGCTTTGTATTCTTCGTTTTCCTCCCCATTTTCTGCCATTTCCCCCCATCCCCCCCATCCGCACACCCGCTTTCCTCCTCCCAGCCCCCACCCCCCCTAAGGTTTCTCATCCCTTGACGAGAAAATTCTGTGTTACATCCTGATGGCTCTGCGGCTTTTTTTAGTGCATCACAACAGTGGCACGATGACCTTTGCTTCGTGCCACACAGATTCGGGTTCCCGATAGGGCTGTGACCGTAGCTTGGGCACCCGTGCACACACTGGGGCACCCATAGTCATGTACCTAGGACAGGCCGTGATTTAATTCTGATTTTTTGCGTCTTTGTGTGCGTGCGTGCGGCTGATAAACATTGGCAGAGGGTAGGGAACGCAGTAAATGCCAAAGGCGCGTCCATCCATTTCGCCAGCCCTTCTTGCCGTTCTCTTTCCCCTGACATTGTGTCACACATCATGAGATTTTGTGTTGAGAGGGGTGTGCCCTATGTGGATAGCAGGGGCCTGAGGATTGGAAGGAGCGTGTGTGTACTGGGGAGGGAGGAATTGGGGGGGGAAATGGACCTGATGATGCTAATAACATTATTTTGGTCAAATGAACGTCTGGTGATAATGATTCAGTGTAACCATCCGTGAAATACATGCTTGCGACACACTGGAATAAAGGTTACTCCAGGGAGCTCCGTCAGAGCCAGGCATGCCTGGGGGAGTGAGCCATCCCCTTGATGGAGGAAACAAAATTCATAAGCACCCCAGGCCCCCTCCCCAACTCCTCCTTGCATGTCCGAACTGGAGGGCATTGCGATGGAGAGAGGGGGTGGGCTGCACTGGAGCCACAGGACCAAACAAAGCTTTCCCACCTCAGTCTCCCATGCCATCCTCCCTTGCCCCCTTTGAGCTTATCTGTGCCGCTGATCCAGGCGATACAGGAATATCGCCATTTCCATGCAGTCCCCGCTGGAGGTTGGGGGGAGGGAAGCTACTTGTGTTTCTGCTGTAGTATGTGCAAGAGAGCGAGCCACAGCTTTTTGGGTCTAACAGGGAATACACTGGGGTGGGGGAACAAAGGAAAATGGGAGTCTCTTTCTCCATCCATTCCTTCCTTCAGTCCTTCCCCCAGCTAGACCATGGGGAAGGGCCAGGCAAGCCTCTGTGGGTGGTTGCGGTGGCTTTTGTACCAGGGTGGGGGAGCCTAGGCAGTAAGTGGGAGGCTTTTCCTGGGTTTCAGACAGGCCAGGACCCTTTCCAAAGCTCTCAGACCTGCTCAGCATCTTCTCTGGGTGCAAAGGACCTCCTTGCTTGGTTATGGGCTGCTTGCACGCACGCAGAGGGCTGCTAGGGGAGGAAGGTGGCTCCACCAGCCACTACATCTCATCTTCCATGTGTGGCTGCGCCTGCTCTGAGGTCTCCAGGTTTCTGGATCTTTCCACTTCATGGAGCAATAGCAAAGCTGAATAAATAAATCTGTCCAGGGCTGTTGTTGTTTGCTTTTTGCTTTTCTCCATCATTTCTGACCTTGAGGTGCAATAGTAGACTATAGCCAGGAAGGTGGGGCAGGGGCATGCCCAGGGCCCCATGCTGTTGATGTTGGTGATACCTGGAGAGATACCAGTTTTGCACACCCCCCTGCTTTGTGTTCACCAGACCTACTCTTGC
This sequence comes from Loriculus beryllinus, assembly GCA_039877255.1. Classification (NCBI taxonomy): domain Eukaryota; kingdom Metazoa; phylum Chordata; class Aves; order Psittaciformes; family Psittacidae; genus Loriculus; species Loriculus beryllinus. The sequence goes on along the minus strand of JBCJKH010057347.1, from coordinate 13,041 downwards.
CTCAGCTGCCCAGCTTCACCAGTAGTTGCTTTTTGATCTCTCTCTGCCCTCCCCTTTACCTCAGTCTCTTCAGAAATGGTTGTCATGCTGCAGCTCTTGTGCTTGTAGTGCAGCCATGACTGCTGCCGAGGATGATGCATTGGGCAGCTGAATGACAGGCAGAGGGGGCTGCAGGGACCGCATGCCTGCTGCCCTTGGGAGACTGCCTCCCTGGTACCCTGCACAGTGAAGGTGGGCCCTGTTTTTATGGCTCCTCCCTTTCCCCAGTGACCAAGGTACTGGTGTGTTCTTGTGGCACAGCAAACCTCCTTTTGTGAGTTATTTGTTAGCGGGTATAGGAAAGGTTGGAAGAAAACATTATTTTAGGTGAACTTCAGTGACTGCCATGTAAGTTTTGTAGCTCACCGGTCTCTGACTGTGGTGTTTTGCCCTTCCTTGAGCTGGCACAGCCAGTGGAACAGAATGAATTCACATAGCACTGGAACTTATTTCTGACCCTGAATAACTAGCATCCTTGAAGTAAGAGGAGTAACTCAGTTCCTGCAGAGCATTCAGAGGGTGAGAGGTGGTGTGGGGGTAATTTGTGGTAGTGATGATGGTGAATTTTAGGACCTAAGTCCCTGTGCTAATGGAAATGAGTATGTCTCTTCTCTCCTTTACTTTCCTCCCTGTCCAAGCAAGTTGCCAAGCCATCAGGTGCAGGCAATTCTTTTTATGTTAGGATTGGATTTAAACCCTCAACCTAGAGCACACCTTCAGACTGCACAAGATCTTCTGGCTCTTGCCTGGAGGTGGGAGAATTCAGTCCCTCTCTTGTAGCAACAGTGTTTATTTCAGTGGGTCTACTGAACTTCTTGCTTTTGTTTCTTGCAGCCTTCTCTTGGGCACTTGAGTTCATCTGTCTTGAAGCAGAGTGTATTTTCCTCCCTTGGTCTGTTTTCATTTGCCCTTTCATCGGCTCCGCACTCTGGGCATGTGCAGGTGGATGTCTGGATACTCGCTGAGTTGTGATATGCTGTAAGAAGGGTAAGGACGCATAGTAAGCTGGCCAAGAGCAAGCTGAAGGAGCCGGAAACTTTATGATGACCAAAAGCTGGGATGAGAAGTAGCCTCTGATGATGACTCAAGAGACACAGAGTTTAATTTAAAAACAAAATGCATCTGACTATCTGCTCCTGTCACTGTCAGCATAAAGAAGAATCAAGCTTTATTTTGGGAGTATTGCCAATGCAGCTGGTGCCAGAAATTACCCAAATTTTGGTTAAGCTTTGGAAATTTTTATCAGTTCTCCCTCTCATCCCTCTCTTCCAGTTAATAGCAGTCTGTAAATCCAGCAGAGTTGGCTCTTCATTCATACAGCAAATTGTGAGGAAAGTATTTTGCATTTCGGAAACCAAGCTGCTTGAGGGACTGGCAGCTGCTTGAAACACACTACAGAATCTTGGGTCAGGTCATTTGGTTTTTTTTTCTGGTTTCTCCTCCCATGGGCACAGACAAAGGAAACACGTGTAAAGGATTTTGAGAACTAAAGGTGGTGATTTGGCCACTCACCACCAATCCAAACAGCTAGACCAAGACATGCTTATAGAAGGGTGATGTGAGAGTTTTTATTCTGCCTTTTTCCTTGTGGGCAGTGGATGGGGTTTTAGTACTCTTCCTTTGTACCCTTTTTAATTATTATTATTACTATTATTACTTTACACTGGGCTAGCCTGAGCGTGGTTTTACTGGTGTTTAGTAGGGATCAAGTGCAAGGTCCCTGTAGTGGTCTGCTTGAAAAGTTGAACAGTAAGACTCCTAGTGGAAATATGTCAAGTGATGTTGGGAGATCCTGCATTCTTCCTTAAGGGAAGGTGGGGATACAATTTCTTTTTTTTGCCATTCACAGAAAAAGGTGCTCTCTGAGCACTGTGGACAGCTGTTGGGAGCTGTACACCACACAGCCAGCTTGGCAGAGTCCTCTGTCTGGGCTAAAGGCTGCAGCCTCTCGGGACTACGGGCTGCTGCAGGCATCGTTGTGTGGCTTTGCAGAGTGTGGTGGAGGTGCGCTTACAGCCAGCAGAAGTACAACTCTGTCTGAAATGTGGCCCCTTGCTACAGGGTGGATTAGCCCTTCATCTGCCTTGCTTTCCCCTTGTCTCTCACAGCGCTGTGCTTGAATTCTCTCCCAGGCACACTCCCCCTGCCTGTTTTTTGTCTGCTGGCAGCAGCAGTGAGCCAGAGTATTGGGAAGGGGACATCAGGGATGAGGGGGTTTCTGTCAGCATACCTGTCGTCTCACAGCAGTGTGCTCAGCTCCTGTCCTTTCCAAATTCCTTTCCTCTGTCCTTGATGGTGAGGGATGGCTTATTTTGAGCACAATCTGCTTGTGTCATTCCTGGCCCTGCCGCTTGTCATCCATCACATCATGGGAACTAATTAACACCGGTAGCTTTGGATCCTGGGAATGACAGTGCTGGGATAGTAGACTCTTTCAAAGATCCTGATGTATCTCTTCATAACTAGGGCAGCCCAGCCCAGGAGTTCATGGACTCTGTTGTCTCTTGCCTGCTGCACCAACACTGTAGTGAGGGTGCCTGTGTATTGAGCAGGGAGGGCGCTCTAGACCTAGGCCTGCCTCATAATGCCCTTGACAGTGCTGCAGCATCCCCTGCATCCAAGTACCTCCCAGCAGCCGGATGAGAGCCAAGGAATGGGATAGAATAATAATTGATGAGGATGGGGGGAGGTATGATGTAAACCTTTTGAAGCTGCTGGTAGCTTCTCCACTGCTGTTGGGTATGTATATAGCTGGGTTTAGTCCCAGAACATGTTTGTGAGTTTGACCGTGGGACCATCTTCTGCTCGTGGTAAAGCATACGGTCCTATTTCCACTGCATTGCTGCTCCTATTGCTGTGTTGATGAGGGGTGGAGGGGATGGTGGTGTCATCAGGGGAATTGGTGTGCAGCTCTGATGGAGATAGCAGGATTAAAGGTGAGGCATTGGTCATACTGTGAGGCTACCCAGAGAGCACTTGCTCCCATTCTCCCTCTACTGTCTGTCTTTCCTGCTGTTGTGAAACACTTTAAGGAGGGAAGAGTCCCATGGGAATGGAAAGGAGGGTAACTAAGCAGGAGGACGATATTTGCTGGCAGCTGAGGGAGGATGAGGAGAGCTCCTCTCCAGCGGTGTATCTGTCTAGTGGGACTGACTACATCTGCAGAGCAGGGAGGTGCTGGGTTTGCTTCAGTCTGCTGTTGCAGACCTTTTTTTTTTTTCCCAATAATGTGTTAATTAAACATTGATTTCAGGGGAAAAAGGAATCTGCTTGAACTGCAGAAACTAAATGGACTGTGGAGGAATGGGATCTGGTGAGGGATGTGTAGAAGGACCTTCTGTCAGCTGTCTTCATGACCAGTCATGAAGGAAAATAAGGAAAGGGCTGGCGAAAAACCTCTTCACCTTAAGTTTAGGGTCCTTCACTTGTCTTAAGGGGGAATCTTGTTCACAGTTTTAAACTGATGCATGCTGAGGAAATTACCAGGTCACCAACTGTGTTTTCTTAAAAAAAATAAGTAAAAAAGTGCTTCATTTTTATTAAAAAGCAAAATGGAAGAGAAACTTTTTTTTTCTAAGGTGTGTTATGGTTCAAGAGGCTTTCTGTTCAGTTTGGCACTGCTGATTTTCTACTCTTGTAGTTACTGTTGTATCTATAAATTAATCAAGCTGTGGTGCAAGTTAAGGCACCAGTCCTAATGGTATACTTGCTTTTGTTACTCGCAGATATTTAGTAGTTCAGTTGACCTCCATTTACTGCATGTGGATAAGTCAGTCACTGAACACGAGTGTAAAATTGTGATGTGCACATTTAACATTTTCTCTTCTGGTCCTCAGAGCTCTGAAAGGTGAGACAAGATTGTGATATCTCCCTCCCTTGCTTGGGTGAGCTCTGTTCTGTTCATTAGACTGGAAGAGCCAGTGGGAGGCTGTGCTGCCCTCTTTTTATGCTTCCAGGTGTTAGGGATGCATAGGGAAGATAAGTCCTTGCTTTAGTCTTGAGATTTTATCTGGAATAAACCTCTGCTGATATGAACAGTATGTTCTTGTGACATTAAACAGTTTGATTTGTAGACTTCTGACCACTGTGCTTTGTCTTCACTAGTTCTGGGAAATAATGGAAAGGAGGGAATAACCTGTCTGATATGTTTGAGCATTGCTTAAGTCTGAATTAAAATCATTGTGCAAAAATCTCGGTCAGTTCATGCAATAGGCAAAATTGCAGCATTGTCCTAAAAAGGCTTGGCTACTAATTCCTTTCTGCACCATCTCCAATATCAGGCTACAGAAGGATTTGCTGTAGCATCAGGACACATTTGAAAAGGAACAGATTAAGCCATGGAGCAACTCTTTCACAGGAAGATTTTTGACCTGCTGGTGAAACCCACAGAATCACAGAATGGTTGAGGTTGGAAGGGACCTCTGGAGGTCATCTGATCCAACCCCCTGCTCAAAGCATGGCCACCTAGAAAAGCTGACCACATCCAGATGGCTTTTGAATATCTTCAAGGAGGGAGACTCCATAAATTCTCTGGGCAACCTGTGCCAGGACTCAGTCACCCTCATAATAAACAAGTGTTTCCTGATGTTTGGATAGCATGTTCTGTGTTTCCATTTGTGCTCCTTGCCTCTGGTCCTGTCACTGGGCACCACTAAAAAGAGCTTGGCTCTGTCAACTTTACACCCTCCCTCCAGGTATTTATATACATTGATAAGATGCTCCGTGAGTCTTTTTTTCTCCTGATGGAACAGTCCTATCTCTCTGAGCTTTTCCTCATGTGAGAGATGCTCTCAGTCCTCTTTGTGGCCCTTTTGTTTGACTGTCCCCATTCTTTCCATATCTCTCTTGTACTGGGAGTGGACAAAATTGCACACAGAACTCCAGGTTTGGCCTCACCAGTGGTGAGTAGAGGGAAAAAATCCCCTTCCTCAAGCTACTGGCAACACTCTTAATGCAGCTCAGGGTACCGGGAGCCTTCATTTGTGCAAGGGCACATTGCTGGCTAGTGTTCAATTTGGTGTCCACCAGGACCCCCAGGTTCTTTACTGCAAAGCTGCTTCTCAGCCAGACGGCCCTCAGCATGTACTGGTGCATGACCCATGAACATCACTACAGTGGTATGGAGTGTCAGCAAAGCATGCAGGGTGGTCCTTAATTATTAACTTAAGAAACAGAAGTCTCAAGTTCTTTCCCAGAATGTGTCAGACCGGATTTCATACTGTCATCACTTTGGCCATTCACTGAAAAGTCAGAGTTATCATTTGTAAATTATTATGAGCTCCCTGAAAGGAAGTCTTCATGTATCTGAGAATAGAATAGTTCCAGTTGGAAGGGATCTACAGTGATCATCTGGTACAAATGCCTGACCATTTCAGAGCAGACCAAAAGTTAAAGCACCTTGTTAACGGCATTGTGCAAATGCTTCTGATAGGCATAGGGCATCAATCACCCCTCTAGGAAGCCTGTTTCAGTGTTGTTCACCTTTTCTGTAAAGAAGTGTTTCCTAATATCTGTCCTGAACCTCCTTTTATGCAGTCTCGAACCATTCCTACCCATCCTGTCACTGAATAGCTGAGAGATCAGCAATGAGGTCACCCCTCAGCCTCCTTTTCTCCAAACCAGACAACCCCAGAGGCCCCAGCCACTCCACACAGAACATGATTTCCAGCACTGTCACCAGCTCTGTTGCCCTGCTCTGGACATTCACATACTTTTTAATTTGTGGAAGAGAGAGATATTCCCCTTTTTTAATTGTTCTGTTAGTATCTGCAATCTTTTTGTAGACCATGAAGAGAAAGAAAATACTGTTTTGACTTTTCTGGG
>JBCJKH010057343.1:17998-36021 GCA_039877255.1 Loriculus beryllinus | reverse complement strand
GTTTTGACTTACTCTTTTTCACCCTGCAACTTTGATATTTGAAAACTGCAAGAAAATAAATCAAGACTGCATGTTGGGACAGCAGATCACTAGGGCAGCACGTTACCTCGACTGGCATAGGAACAAGAAAAACAGTGCAACTGAATTTACACTGTAAATGACTCTAGATCTGTCCTTGATAGCTACACTTTATCTAACATTAATGAGCTGCTTACTATTTGAACAAAGCTAAAGTACTCAATTTACATATATATAGTAAACATCTCTTCTTTTAGCAAACAGATTTGACTCAGTCTGTCCTAGACTACACTAGACTACTTAGTAGACATAGACTCTCCATTTTCTATTCAAAAGAAGGTTATCCTCTAGAGTCTATCTTTTTGGAATAAAAACCTGCGTTCTTTTAAGAACTTAAGTATCTCAATCTCTTTGGTAGTTTCAGTGTAATTTACAATTTTTATTACTTGGGCTCTTAAGAAAGAAAAAGCAACCCTATCAATTTCTGTAAAAAACTCATCTTAATTTCTTAGAAAAGTTCTGTGTCTAGAATCATTAAACACACATTCAAACTAAAATACTAGTTGAAGACAAATCTTTCTCTCCCAACACCTATATGGTTCTGCTAACTCTATTCAAATCTCTGTGGCAAAGTGGAAAATAATTCTTTGACTCTTCCTTTTAACCAGTAAACCCAAACCCCTGTTGCCTGCTTTTCAAATTTTGGTGTCTAGAGGCAGCTAGACTTCTCAGGTACATCACTTATGGCTGACTGGATGATTTTTAACTTTTTCAGCCTAATTATGAAGGCATTTAAACTCCTTATCCTTATGCCAGACATCCATGACATACAAGGATACCCAGAATTTTATAGAAGCGAGAAGTTAGTTACAATGCAGTTATTAGCCTCCCCAACAAAATATAAAGAAATGCTGTGATAAGCCAAGGTTGTTTAACAGTAACTTAAAGATAAAAGTGCCTCTGGAACAACTGAATCAAAAGACAAGAAAATCCTACAAGCCAAAAAAATCAGAGTTAAGCTAACCAGTATTTGTATTCCTATCACCTAAGCATTGTTTATCATTGTCACGTACTTGAAATTAAAATGCTAAAGACAAATCTCAGAATGCAAAGCATTTTCCAGAAGATAAATCCAAAAGGAGTGAGAAGAATTAAATCAACAAGTTAGTTACACTCATTACTGCTGGTGCTATTATTGCAGTTGCAGGCTGCCCAGCAGTCTTCAGGAGTGTTAGAAGAGTGGATGGAAATAACATGTAGTTACTCAGTAAGAGAGTATTTCCTGTAGGGTTGCTTTTATCCTATCCATTAAAACTCATTTCCACTGAACTCAGATTACGGTGAACTAGGATTACATTAAATCCTTTCTTACTTTATGAACACTGGTTCAGATTCTCAGTTAGTGTACACAGTAATACTGCTACTGACTTCAGTGGTGCAAACTAGCTCACTTTAGCTTAAGCTGGCTAAATATGTATTAAAACTCTGTTGATTTTAATACATTATTACTCTAGAGGTTTTGCCATATTCTCTTTTCATCTGTTAATTGAGATAATTTTTATTATCTGCTTCTCTCTCTAGCTAATGACTCAGCATCCCTTTCATTCTCTTCCCATTAACGTTTTATTGTTGTGAATATTGACAGAGAACATGTTCATAATTATACAATAAATATCATACCATAAAGAAAAAAACAATATGAATAACTTCTGGGAAAGTAAAAGACTACGACTTCTTTATGGAATCTTATTTAAAATGGATCACAGCATCCTATTGTATCCTGTTACAGTATCAAAGGCATTGCATTTAAATTAAAGAAGCAGAAATAAGGAAAACCATCCAGATGAGTGAAAATACTTGCTCAGTGGAATAGCTTCATTCTAATCCTGAAAGTATATAGATATGAAAATGTTCATTATCAAGCAAAATCCTAGATGCTGTGACAAGGCCTCTTCTAGTAATCCATAAGTGAAATGATTTCTGGTAGTCCTCTGGGTCAAAAGAGGCCCCTTGGCCAATTTACATCATAGGAGTATGATCCAGAAAGAAAGAAGACTTTGAGGATTCATACTGCTCTAGTAGCTGTACACCTTAGCTTTGTTTTCCATGTCATCAGCTCTGAGAGACTAAGATTCATTGCCCTCTGTTTCTTTATTAACTGTGCTATCAAAGGCTTATGATCCCTGCATGACTTCAAGATTTCACTTCAACATCAACTTGGTTCAAGATCGATTCCACTTTTTGTCAATATTATTCAAAGGCTCTGGATGTGCATCTCATCTTTTATTTAAGGCAGCTATGTACTTAGTCATACCGAGGTAAGTGCAGGCCTGATAAAATCAAGTACAGCTCTACTAATAACTTTAGCCAACTGAATCTACTGAAACTGAACTCAGTCAATTGGCATTCAAATCAAAATACACCTATATGGGTAAAATCCACATTTATTCTATTGCTATCTCCAAATAATATGTCATCAAGTATATTTTAATTAGAAAGATCTCTTTATGCTACGTATAATTGGAAGGCATCATCCTAAAACACTTAAGAATTTAAGTTAACAATGTTTAACAATCAGCAAATCCAATTAATTCTTGTCTTTTCTATTTACAAGCTGATCACAAATAAATAAAAAATATCTACTGACCCATATTATTCAGCAGTTTCAAATCCTTATTTTTTGACTCTATGCATGTAACACTGGCTTAATATACAAAATAAGAATCAGTCAAGAGAATTTTGCCTAAATATACCACTCACACTAGACTTTAGATTACTGATTAGAGAGCCTCAGAGTAAAATTTTCAGCATATGCTCACATTCCCAACTGTAACATCATTCCCAGCATTCACTTCACACTGGCCAATTCCTCTGCTTTTCCTGTTAGAGATCAGTTTCACTGTTACACTGTCTTTCAGCAGAGGACAAATTATGCCTCAGAACACAACCAGCAAGTATGTCAAAAGAACAATAAAAAAGTAGAACAAAATCAGTTTAAAAATTCAAGTAACACTGTCTTGCAGCATTCGCTCAGTTCTTGCAACCATATCTTAGGACCACACCCGAGAACAATGTGCTCTGAAACTGTATCAAACAGAGGGATTTAATAATGCAGATACTTAGATAGAAACAAGCCCCTAGAATCTTCCAGGCTGGCTGTTGTGAATTTAAGAAGTTTTGTTCTCCATCAGCCTTGTCCTGCTCTATCCCATCGCGATGACGGGATAACACAAGATGTGAGGCTGAGAGCTTAACATCTTTTACAGCCAGCCCTCCCCTGCTCACTCCCACACTAGCCTCTTCATTTCCTCACTGCCCACAGATGAAGCACATATAAGACTGTATACATAGTCTTGGCATCTGTCCTGGACCCTGGATCTCTTCCTTTGTGCTGAGAAATAAGCCATCAACATAAGGAAATCACCGATGTCATTTCAAAGGTTAAAATAGCACTGCAAGTATTCCCTCTTACTGTCTCTCATCTCTCTAGAGAAGACACCACTAGTTCTTTGAAACAGTAAATAAACCTTAAACCTTTATGTGTTCAAAGGAAGAGCTGGCTTGTCTCACAGAGCATTCCTTTTGACACAGCCTCCAAAAGCCTGCTCCCTGGCAAGTTCATCCTGTTCCTCAGGCAAGACCTTGGTATTCCCTGCTGTGAAAGAGCAAGCCCTTCTTCCCCTTCTCCCTCAGTGGAAAGTACATCTTCTTACTAGCCAGGCTAACCTCTGACTTTGTCTAGAGCATAACAATATTCTCTCCTTTGAAAGCTTCCTGGAGGACTTCTTCCCTTAAAGCGCAGAATTGCCCTAATTGGACCTCCAAGAATGACTGCCATCTTTTTCTCATTGCTTTACAAACCCACTGTCCTCCCCACCTCTCTGTTCTGTGATGTTAGATTTTGTTAGGATTTAGATTAAAATAAATTAAACGCAACTGCATGAGGTTAAAGGTACTTTCAGGTTTAAACTACTGGTACTGCAGTAGCTCTCTCCCTGCTGTGGCACTATCATGCATCCATCACATTGTCACTTCTCCTTTCAGTGTACAATTGATAGAGAACAAGATGGAAAGAGTCCATCAATCTACTGTCACGGCTGTAATAAAAGTCTACAGAAAACCTGTAAAACTGCTTACATTCCCAGCTATAGCATCAGAGTGCTGCTGGAGTAAAGTATTCTACAGAGCTGCAAAGAGGTAGCATGTCATATGGAAAAACTGCCATTTGAGTCATTTTGCAAGTACTAACTGCTTTCAGATACCATCACATCACACCAGGAATGAGTGAGGACCACAGCAACAAACAAACACTCTGCAGTTCCTGCACTAAAAGCATAGATAATTCTGCTATGCTTTCATCTGTCGGGCTACATCTAGTGTACACATTACTGTGCTAAGGGACATAGTCACCCAGGTCACAAAGTCACTTGTCTTGAGTAACCAACTAGTTCATAGTGAGTAAATATATAACTCTTCTCAACTAACAGAAAAATTATGTGGGTTTTTTGCATGCACTCTATATTTTCCCCACTTGGTAAATTACAGACAAGACACCTGAGTGTGGATTTCTTGTACAAAAAACCTGAAAGCCACAGTAAAGAGAGGACTGTAAGCCTTCAGAATAAAGAACATGTAACATGTAAATCCGTACTTATACTTAACAACATACAAATTAATTCCATGGAATGCATGTTTTAGATGCTCTGCTGACAAATGAGAGGTGTGTACAAGAAACATGAGGCACAAGCTCTGCTTGTACCATTCCATTCCTGGGAATAAATATGCTAATACAAAAGTAAACGCAAGAAATAGGTAAGTGAAGAGCTAAAATCACCAACAAGGTACATATTTAGAAGGGATATACAGAAGCATTAGAAATTAAATACACGATAAAAAGATGGCTCAGGACACTGAATCTTAGGAAAAATACATGGAATAAAATTTTACTTGAGAATACAGTGCCTGTCTAGAAATATATATGCAATTTGTAGTGATTTTTTTAAAACATTAAACCTGAGAGGAATTATATTTAAAGGAACTGCCTTTCTTTTAAAGAGGATCAGGAAATACTCCCATCAGCCTATTCACTCAAATGAAGAAAGTAGTCAGTATATTAAATTGCTCCTTTGCTATAGTGAAAACCAATCAAAGAATATCTTTACAGACATTTTAACAGATTAGTTTTACTAATAAAATAGAGACTAACTCTTTAAATTGTTTATTTACTTGTTTTTTAAATGATTGGCCCTTTTTTCATACCATAATCTAGGACAAAAAGGGAGTTAGAAAGCAGGTAAATTCCATAGTTTTGTCCAGCTTTCTTCATAATTTCTCTGTCAAAAATTCACTGGAGGAATGGTTTTGTTTATCAAATTATAATCAGATGTTTGCAGGGTGACCCAGAATATGAGCAATGGCAGATGTGTCTCAGTCTTTGTGTCACAAGATAATGATTTGAGTTAACAGAAATTGTTTTGGTGAGGTCACGGATCTTTCTATCACCAAATAAGCAGTCTGGGTAATAAGGAGCAGCAGGAAAAGCAAGTGAGAGAATACAATTAAAAATAAGATTTCTACTTTTTTTGATTCATTGAGACTGAGCCTTTAACTGTTCTAAGAAATAAGATTTTTCTTCTCAGTTTTAAATAGCCGTTCCAATTCATCATTTATGTGGACATAGAAAAACGCGCTACAAAGCCAAAAACAGAGAACTGCTAAAATCTGGGACTTAGAATAATTCTTACCATATTGGCAATTGCTCTCTTTCTGATAAATACGAAGGCTTTTCCTGAACAGGATAACCAAGAATGACATGAGGGAAGGTGAGGAGTCTTTTATCATCTCAGCAAACACAGTGGTTAGCACGTTAAAAGACCTATGAAGCAAAGAAACCGTTTGCAATATGAACAAAGCTCACACTTATGCTATGGAGCCCACTTCTACACATAATCCTCCCCTGCCAGAGTCACACTGGAGACTACATCCATGGTCATGCCCTGGTTCTTTTGCACTGTTAATCACTTTTTCAGCACTTTTTTCCCCCAGGATCAAGAGCCCTTAAGTGCTGCAAAATCAGCTTTAAGTCACACCTCCAGCTGCTTGAATAGGCATGGATTTACTGGAGCAATGGGGATTTAAGGGAATTTCAATTGGTTCATCTACAATTAGGTTAGACCATGTAAATACATGGCTGTGCAGGACCCTACTTCAAATAAGGACCAAATTCACCTTCCCTGCCAACAAAAATGCAGTGGCTGCAGCATAAATTTATTCAATGCTTTCATAATCAGGAGAGTAGTGAGGTTGGAATACTATTTTGTTAATAAAGGCATTCAGATGATGAAAAGAGTTCACTAGGTTAGTTAGATGATGCAAGATTTCTCTATATTGCTGCTTAATGAGACCACGAAAACAGGGGCTTCAGAGGTCCAGGAAGAATCTTTATGCGTGGGCTTGCAAAGTCTCTGCCTGCCTAAATACCCTCCAGGTGTCCAGGTTTGGGACCTGGCACTCTCTTTCTGTGTTCTTTGAAGTCCTCTTCTCTCTAGTCACTGTGACTGGCCCCAGTCTCTCCAGTACAAGAGATCCTTATTTATACTAAGCTTTAAGGGAAACAGTACTGATCTCCAAGATGTTGCATGAGCTTAAGCAAACTCTTTCTGAGGAAAACAGCACCAAAAAAAATTACTGCTTTTGCATACCTCTCAGAGCTGAACCACATCCAGACACACATGTGCCTTTCAAAGGTTATTAATTCCAGTATAGCTTCTCTTAAAGAGCAAAAGAAAGAGCACAGATCCACTCAAATCAAAATTATTCATCCATGCCATATTCTTTCCTATTTTCCCCACTTATCTTGAAAAGATCTCTGGCCTTAACTGAGTCTCCTATAAGGAATCTGAACATTCTTTCTGTACCTTATAACTTCCCTAATCATCAAATTTACCCTGTTTGTCTTCCCAGACTGGCTTCTGCTAGCCATGGCTGGGTCTCCCTGTTACAAAACCAAGCTTCACTCTTTTCTATCCATAGCCTCCTCATCTTTGTGAATTCGCCCTCCTTTTCTCATTTCCCCATTACCTGTGGTTTTAAGCCCAACATTAATGTACTGTCCACCTGTGGAGAGATTTGCTTTTCTCCAGACCCTCTATGATTCTCTCAGTGAATCATATCACAGGATCATAGAATCATAGAACCATGAAATGGTTAGGGTTGGAAACGACCTTAAGATCATATAGTTCCAACCAGAAAAGAAGTTTTCCCCTACATATGTCAAGGATACAGTTCCATTTGTCATGCTAGATAGGATTCGGCAGGCCTTTAGATTGGCCAGGTTAGCGCAAAGTACACAGAAACTATTCCACCTTCTTAGCACAAGGTGCTTGAGATGCTGTTCAATAAAAGACAGTTCTAAGACACAAGAATGCAAACAGATGAAAATAAATTGAAATGCAACTCTGGATACAGACAAACCTTGCACATTCATAACTTTCAATTTCTACCAAGATGACAGGCAGAGGTTTGACATTTTGTAAACAGGATAAAGATCTAAAATGTTTGGCCTACCTTAATTCTGAGCAAGTGGCATTAGTTTGAGCATTTAAACAAGTATTAGCCCTGAAAGTTAATCGTGCCTGTCCTTATGGGAAGTTATTTTTCATTAAATCCAATATACAAGAAAATTCACAGCAATTAGTGGATACTGCAGACTTTGTGCACACATATTGCATTATTTGGTGATTTTAATTGTTAAGTCTCACCCAAACAGGATTTTTCAATTAGTCTTTTATCTATCTGATGCATTCTCAGCACAGTGTTAGGCAGGACAGCTTTAGATAAAGAATGTTCAGATGTTTGCCTTAGATTAAGTAGGAGGGTGTTAATTGACAAAATATACCCTGATTTTGATATTAAATATGAGTTTCATGTGGCATATTTTCAAGTTTATAAAGACGCAGCATCTAAGTTCTGCACCCTGTTTATTTTGCAGGTCTTGAAATGAATGATATATGTTCTTCCTAGTGTACAGATGGTCATTTATTTCCATGCCAAAGTAATAGTTTTTTCCCTAACTTTTAACATCTGCCCTAAATTTATCTATTGTTGTGCTACACTTAGCTTTCTTAATCAGAGAAGAAGAGTGAGTGTAATCTGAAGGCTTAGCTGGGATACATTTCTCAAACTATCCCATAAAGTCTCAATCTTCTTGACTCTCAGAAAATCCAAACAGCCCAGTCTTACTTGACAGCTCCTGTTTTCTATGTTCCCCACTTTCTCTTTTCAACAGATAAGGTCTTCCTCCACATCTCCTATATGGACAGCAAATGGAATGCTAACATCCTGTATGTCTGCTAAATTCTAGTTCACTCAGTGCATGGGAATGTCATGACTGCACACCTTTTTCCACGTTTTCAAAGGTCTCTGTGACAGTCCTTAACTCAGGACCAACCACTAAATACAGCTGTCAGTAATCTCTTCTGTCCATTATGTTGGAAGATTTCAGCCCCTTAATATACTTGTTTGATTATAGAGATATGACTTTTTCTATTTCTAGGCTTTCTATTTCAGTTGGGTTTTGTTGGTTTGTTCTTTTTATTGAAAAATATCTTATTAATTCTCCCCATGTTCCACTTTCAAGCATTAACTGGTACCTGCCTGATAACTTGCGTTGACTTACAGCCCCAGGCTGCTGTAAAAAGCATCCTGTGAGAACATGCTGTTTGGTTATTCATGGAGCTCTGTGTTGTGCAGATTACTCAGTCCCAATTTTTCAGATACAGTTTCATAAACTACATTAGAAAGCTCACTCTCTAATGCAGCAGATGATTTAATGCAAACTATCAACATATTGTGCAACATTTATAAAAAAATATTTAGGAAAGAGAAAAGTAACATCTTTCCATCCAGCTTATAAAATATTGCAACGTCTACTCAGAAGTGTAATAGACTTCTTGAAAAGCCTTGACACCAACCAATTTTGATCATGCATTCCTGCCCACGTCACAAACCTAAATGAAGAGATTTTGATCTTTGCAAAGCCAGTCCACTCTGAATTACATTAGAGGTACTAAAAATATTTATTTGTATCAGTTTGCTGTTGCTGCTTATTATTGTACTTAGATTTATTTAAAGTGTTCATCCATAGCTCTGTTACATTATTCTGCTATTCATTTTCCTTAATCAGAACATTCAGTAAATGGTGTTGCTATAGCAATACTGCAACTTTTCATATGACCAAATACTTGCCTACTTCTTTCTGTGCAAAGAAATTTAAAAATAATACTATCAACAGCTAAAGTGGTCCAGGCATTCACCTAGAAAAATAGTCACCTCTCATTTTGAGAGCTGGCTTGCACACTGGTATCGATTAAGGGTATATATAAGATATACTGTTTACTGTTCACTCTGATATATGATGAACTTTAATGAAGGGTTAATAACAGAGCATGAAAGGAGATTTTCCACCCTTGTGCATCACACAGAATGTTTTTCATCCTAAGGTCTTCAAGTTGGACTGGTACAGGCCAGTGTTAAAGGCTAGAAATAGGTCAGAGAGTCTCCATTAAATATGCAGTGACCCAAATTTCTATGCAAGTAGCACAGTGAAACAGTCCCTGTAAGTCCAGACTAGCAAGTAATACAGAAGTACCACTCTTTGGACGTAGGCTCACAGGATAAAATTTGTTTCCCCATTTTCTTCGTGCTTGACCCACATAAACCCTTCTCAGTAAAGATTTAGTATTTGAATTAAATTCACTGATCCACAGTTGTACGTCTCCAGTGTGAGTTACACTGACATAAAACGAAGTGACGAATTTGGCCCTGAGGGCTTTCATAATGATGGGGCCTTCTGCAGGCCTTTTGGTTTGGGATGAGTTTTTGCCCACAGTGAATACATAAAATAACTAGCAAACTCTTTTACTTTGAATATCAGTTACAAGACCAAGGAGTCTTCATTACTCTACCGGCTGGGGATTGAAACTTCCAAAATTAGAAAAGCTACTCAAGGAAAAAAAAAATAAAAAATCTCTGCATGCTATAATTGAACTGGTTATGAAAAGAGCTGTGAAGAGACTATACAAGTGAGGCAGCAAATGTACCACTCAACAGAACAGCAGCAGCAAGAGGAATAGACACTGCAAGCCATTTCTAGGCCAACGAGGCACAGAGGGGGATAGCAGGCCAAATAATGAGAACAAAAGAGAATTAAAAGTGCTTTATCAAAAGATTAATTTCAAATGTTTATAATAAAGTTACACAAATACTTCAGTTCTACTTATTCATTCTTAAAGCAAATTAATCATACTTTAACTTGATATCAAATACTCTTTTATAAAGTTTGTGGAAATTTTTTTTAATAAATTTATCTTAACACAGAGATTCAGATTAGGTCATTTTACCTGTGTCCATTCCTTCTAGTCACAGAAGTTTTACTTCCCTTTGCTCCCATGTAACTCACTGGTGCTGTGTGACAACCCAGGGAAGAGGGCAGTGAAGGAAGAGGAATGTCAAAACCCCTTTTTAGCCATATGGTGCCTCTTGAAAAAATAAAAGTAAAATTATTCCAAACAGAGAAAAAGTACAGCTATGTACACATCAGAGGCAGATGATGACAGTCCCGTCACACAGATTTCACGTCCTGTTAATAACTCAAATGATAGAGGCCTCCTCCCCAGCTGGTTTTCCTGACAGAGCATTGTAGAACTTGTTACAACAGCTTGGGAAATGGTAGTATCATTTATTAAAAGAAACAAAAAATGTATTTGATGTCTCTGCACTCCCTTAACCTTGTTATCATTAATTATTGTGTCAGAAATCAAAATGTCACCTCTTTTCTTGGATTCATTTCAGAGACATATCTAAAACTGGGTGGTGTGCATGCATTTCTGCCAAGCTACTTGGCTCAGCCTAGAGTAACTTTGTTGCAGAGCAGCAGTCTTTGCCACTCAACCCTCCTACTCCATCCCAGATGAGTATTTTCTTCTGTGTAAGAGTTTGCTTTTTCCTTTGCATCATCTATTTGCTATTCTTTGTGATTGGCTTAAGGGCAAGAGCACATTAATCAAGTCATTATTTTCTATAAAAAACCCCCAAAACATGTTCTTTCCTAGCCTTTAATTCCATTACTAGTGAGTCTACATGCAACATCTACTGCACACGCTCTGCTTGGCAATGAAGACACTTGCAGCAGGCTAAGTCACCAATTTCAGAAGCATTTTTGGATCGACTCTACCTGCCAGACTATGTGAGGGAGTGAGTCCGTGCCTATTTATGACTACCCATGTATAATGATTTTTCCTCTTGCTTATCTGTATCCTAGAAGCTGTGATGAAAACTTCATTGGTTGTGTACAGGGTAAACAGCAACACACACTGGAGCAAGCTGGGACTTACATTCCATTTCTCTTTGGTATTTTAGTGTATTAAAACAACTTTCATTAGTACTGGATCCCCTGACACAGACACCACTTACTTGCTTCTCCTACACGCTCTAAGTATTTACAATGCACAAGCAGTGCAGCATCTGAGCACCACACAACTGGCATATGGAATAAATCTTCTGTAAAATATGAGACCAGCAATCAGCACAGAAAAATAAATGCATTCTGAAGCATAACTGTAAAGCCCATCCCACAGAGAACACATTAATAGTTGTTAATCTATCAGTGTGCATACAAATATCCCATTACGGTGGATCTACAGTCTTATTAAATAGCTATCTTTCCTCCTATCAGTTAAATCAATCCCTCTTTCCTTTTTCTGAATCAAAGTATTCCACATTCCCCATAGCTGGCACTCAGCCTAATTTTATGCAAATCTGGCAGACAAAATAACTTCATTTTCACTATGTACTGTATGCAACAAAGGCTTTGCACTATATCTGGAATGGTAAGCCTCCCCCATGCCCATTCATTCATAATCTGTTTTCCATAAATCTTGTGACATAAATAATTTAAGTTCACTATAATTATAACTAATAATGAATCCAGCTCCAAACTGTGAATAAACTATGCTCTGGAGCTTTTCCAGTATCCAAATAATAAGAATTTTGTCTGAGAAATGGTTGAAGAACCAACCAGTTTGATCTGATGCAACAGAAAATTAATATTGTTATAGGAAATTTCTAAAATCAATATAACAGACAACCTCTGCTGGATGAATATAAAATCACTGAGTTAAATGACTGTCTCGCTGAAACACTCAGAGACAGGGGATGGTTGGAAGCCCAGCATGTGTTTGCTGCAGTACTCTGCTGAAATGAAGCTTTTATTAAGCCACATATCTTACGGGAAGTTTCTTTATAGCACTTATTTTTTCTTTGTCCTAACTGTGTTCCAGAAGAACATATGCTCAAACTTCAGAGGCTGAGAAAGACTACTAGGTAGGGGAATAGAGAAAGCACTACATGTTCCTTTACCAATATCAAATGAAGCTTTGTAGTTGGGAGGGTTTTTTTCAAAATTTAACGAAAAAGTGCTGCTGAGAGAGTACTTGCAGAAGGCCTATCTGCCTATTTATGTTTAAAACAGCTAACTTTGGGGATGCCAAAGTTACCTTGCAATGAAAGATGATTTTGAGGGTTGCATTAACAAGTAACAAGCATGAAGTTTGCAACTCAGGCTCAGAAGTTTTTCCTTTCCCTACATTCAGAACTAAATAATTACGGAGCTTGCATATAGTTTATTCTGAAATACCACAGTTAATAAGAGATTCTAGATGGGATTAGTATTCATGGACATCAAACAAAAAACTGGCTGAGGATGGCATATTTCCCTTCTAACAGGAAAATTGTTGTGTGAAACTGTACATAGTTCAAACAACTTCAAAAATAATGTTTAATATTTAAAGAAAAGTACTAGTCAAGGGTTCCATAACTTCAGTAGATTTTATCATGTATTATTTACCTATTGGAGACTCTGAAACCTGCTCTATAACAAAAATGTAAAGATGGGTGCTGAAGTAGCCCTTCTCCCTCTGCAATAACACCTGAAGGAGGGGGGTTGAGTTTATGGTATCTTAATAGGTAGAAAATCTGTGGATGATAATGTTTAAAAAAAAAAAAAAAAATTATGGCATTATTATGTTATTTATTCCATTATAATTAATCCTTTTTTTTTCAGTCACGTCTGACCAAGTTAGGTACTTCTGAACTGAAGCCTAAAGAACAAAGTCAAAAATGTCCCTCCTCAACACTCAAGTACAGAACAGCTCTGTACGCTGGCTGCTTGCAGACTGAAACAGAAGCCCATCAATTATACTGCATTAGCTGGACAACTTGTGGTGATAAAAAATCAAAATATGTGGAATTACAATTGATTTTAAACATGCATTTGTAACTACCCAATGAAACAGGACAGCATCTTAGAGGGAACAGAATACAAGAGAATTTCCAAGCCCTCTGGCCAGCACACACAAGCCCTCTGTGTGTGCAGCCCAAAGGCAGTTCAGTTTAAACTTTTCTGCATGGTCTTACAAAGGTATGGTCTGCACTCATTTTCTATGGATTCTCCAAGCTACATGTGCCAAAAGATCCACCTGAAACAAAGAGTCTTATCTTTCTGCTCTTTCCCTGGCTGTTTTGCTCCCACAGCCCACAAGCCTGATCTGCCTGGCAAGTCCCAAAAGCAGCGTCAGGAGATGCCTCAGACACACCATGGAGGAAAGGCAGCCCCCCCAAGCCCAGGTAGTGCTGCCGTCACTGGGGCAGAAGGCAGTGGCATACCCTTACATGGCAGGCTGCGTTTTTTCTGCTGGTGAAGCACTCCAGAGCACCTGGTTTCAGCTACCATAGCAGCATGAGGGATACTGTAAACAGCAGATCTATCACAACACTAAGGTATGATAATCTCACCTGACTTGAAACATTATATTTCCTCTGAAGGGGAATCAATAACAGACGTTTCATTTGCAACTAATCTTCAGCACAGCTTCAATATGGAATATGAAGCGGTGAGAAAGGAATAGATTTGCTATTCTTAAAATTATTCAGAAAATATCAAATAAAGCCTGACTTTTAAGACTTGCTATTTGTTCACGGTCATCCTATAAACAGAAAGATTTATTTAGCATCTGTTCATTGAGTAAACTGCTGGGATTAATTTTTCAAGTCATCAGTGTCTTTTGCACTAAGAGACATTTAAAGAGCATGTGCATGAACATTTTATGAGTTGCATTTTATTTGGCCAGGAAGTTGGACAAGAGGAAGATGACCTTGCCTGACACAATTTCTTTTATGAGACCATCTTCTCAATGATCTATGGCTCCACTGAGCAGAATTATGGTTTCAATGCTGCCCTTGGAACATGGGTCAAGTAATGTTGTGAACATATATTTTTCCCTGTCAAACATTTAACTGATCACAGTTTTCAGAGCCGCTACTGTTACTTTCAAATTTGATTTGCATGTTTCAGCAAAGAGGTGCCTTATGCCTGTACATGATATGTAGCTGCACCTGCCTCCAATTTGCTTTACTACATCTAATTTCCTAAGTGAACAGTTCAAATACTCTAAGATGGCATCCAAAGACTAGCAAGATTCCAGTAGTGAAGGTAAGGACTGAATTACCCTCAGCCTTCAACCTATGTTTTCCTAGCCTCATCCAATTTCTTGACTGAAAGTGGGAAATAAAGACTCAGCTCCACCAAAGAGAGTTGCCATCTGTGCTCTGAGAAGCTGCAGGGTAAAAAAAGGTTTCATCAAGATATGATGCTTTATTCTGGTAACTTTGAGCTTTCTGACCACTGTCTCAAAACTGACAGAATTTATTCTAACTTAATAAACAGAGGGCAAGTACAGTTAGTATATATTTGCATGAATCCCAGAAAATGTCTGCTTTTTGGTTTTAACCTTTATTTATTTAATTATTTAAATGAGAACTAGTGGTTTTGTGGTTAAGAACAAACATAAGAGAAATAAAGCTCTGATCTCTTTTATCCAGTTCATGTCTAATACTGGATTCAAGTCACTACCGCCTGGTTGACATTACATGTTTGAGTTCCACATGGAAGCATTTTTAACCATCAGGAAGAACACACCTCAGAGAATCAACACACCACAGTACAACCCATCTTGGTCTTCTGAGGGCAAAAATGTGCTTATGTCCTAATCATACAAGCAATATGCAATTTGAGAAAATGCAAAATATTTTTCTAACAGGAAAATTGTACTTACCATTTGATGTAAGAAGATTATTCCAGTGGAAATGGAAAGTTAAATAGAGCTTTCCATCACGAATATATAGAAATGATATTCCTCTCAAGATGTTTTGTTATTAGAACTATGAATTGTATAAATCATAGGCTTTCTTGTAAAAGAAAAGCGAAGTGATTCAGAGCAGCCCTGTGGAGAAAGACTTTGGGTGTTGGTTGATAAAAAACTTAACACGACCTGGCAGTGTGCACTCACAGCCCAGAAAGCCAACTGTATTCTGGGCTGCATCAAAAGAAGTGTGACCAGGAGGTCAAAGGAGATGATCCTCTGCTCTCATGAGACCCCACTTGGAGTACTGTGTGCAGTTCTGGTGTTAACATAAAAAGGACATAGAGCTGTTGGAGCCAAGTCCAGAGGAGGGCCACAACAACGATAAGGAGGCTGGAGCACCTCCCTTAAGAAGACAGGCTGAGAAAATTGGGGCTGTTGAGCCTGGAGAAGAGAAGGCTGCATGGAGACCTCATAGCAGCCTTCCAGTATCTGAAGGGGGTCTACAAGGATGCTGGAGAGGGACTCTTTATTACAGGCTGCAGCAATAGGACAAGGGGTAATGGGTTAAAACTTAAATAGGTGAAGTTCAGGTTAGATATAAGGAAATAAGGAAGAAGTTCTTTACTGTGAGGGTGGTGAGGCACTGGAACAGGTTGCCCAAAGGAGTGGTAAATGATCCATCCTTGGCAATGTTCAAGGCCAGGTTCAACAGAGCCTTTGGTGAGTGACATGGTCTAGGGTAAGATGTCTCTGCCCATGGCAGGGGGGTTGTGACTAGATGATCTTCAGGTCTTTTCCAACACTAACCATTCTATGATTCTATGAATAGTCACAAAGCAATAGCAGAGAAATGATAGAGAACATTCTCTGCTGTCTGGAAGAGCATATCTGCTTTTCAAGATCATGCTACCATTTTCAAGAGCACGCTAGACATTTGTTACCCTCAAGCTGGAATACAATATGCAATGTTTCTCCCTTAGAACATCTCCTTGTCACACATAGTATCACATCCAAACTTACAGCTGAAGTACTATTTTCAGAATATGGTCTCTAACGCAACTTCAGTGCTTATAAATGGACTCTCCTAGCAACTAATTCTTCAAAGACACATAATGCATGCTTGAACACCACTATTTTCTAAGGGGTCTTATGAGTCGTTCAAGTTAAAAGAGCAGAAAGAGAAAATCCACTTGTTAATTATAGTCAGAGTAGCAGAATAAATTTACTACCCACTAAATTTATCATTTTGTTAGTAATATCATTCTTGTTAATTTCTAGTATAAGAACTGCACAATGGCATAAAATGTTGCTGAAAAATGTTTTTGATTTGACAAACTTATTAGTTCCATCGTCAGGTACCTACCATGACAGAAGGTCAGTACCTAGGACTTTCCTGCAAGTCCTGCAAGATACTAAAGAATGCACTTTACTATCAGGGCAAGCTAAAATGGGACTGAGGAGCCTACTGAGCTAGTAGCCTCTAGAAACTGGTCTTAACCTGAATATCTACAAAAATAATTCCAACTGGTGATCGTTCATTCCCCCAAAAAATTATTTGCTAGTTTCAATATAATAACCATCACCACAGACTAGCATTAGTACCTATCTTTTAATCTTGGAAGAGAAAGCAAATCAGTTAACAACAAATCTTGCAAACTCTGCCAGCAAAGTGCCTTTTAACCTTCTAAGTAGATGGGCCAGGGTATTACCAAGCCACTGACAGTAATTTTACTGTCAATAATAAAACACACATTACATGTGATATACATGGACATTTTCATGACAAAGTAGTGTTACTGAAGCAAACACTTGTCCCCATATCATACAAAGTTACCTCTTTTATATTCACAGTAAAAACCAACACTTGATGTCTCAAAAAGTGTTATGAGTGAATTAGCAGTGAATGCTTTATTTCAGAAACTGATCACTAAATGCTTTGCCCAGGCACTGCCAGTCAGGACAGAGCAAACTTGCCACAAGCCGTCTGGTAAACACAGGCTCCAGTTCACTTGGGCAATGCTATTCATGCTCCAACAGAAAAAAAAAAGAGCAAGATGCTTTTCAGGCACTGGCCAAAACACTGGTTCAAGGCTTTTGTTTCTAATTAAAACTTCATAAATGTATATTGATATTGCTTTATTTGCAATTTCTTTCATCCCACTATTTTCTCAAATGTCAGCTGTTTGAAAGAGAAAAACTTTACACATTATCAGCTCTTTCAACAAATTAGGAAAACAAATATGAACATAGTATACTATATTCCTATATAATGAAAAATTGATTATAAGCAAAGAATTGCATACTGTGCTAGTGTAGTAAATTACTTCCTCTGTGGCTTTTACAACACTGCCTATGAACATAATTGAATGTCACTAGTTTATGTTTGCAAATACAATCCCAATGACATTGCACCTGGGAGCGTGTACGCACAGTCATCTGTTATGGAGAAGGATCTAAACATATGGCCTGTTGATTGGGGTCTGGCCCCAAAGCTATCACAAAATCCTCCAGCCAGTTTTCTGCCAGACTAACCCATCACAATAATTCAGCTCTATCAAATAGAAGCTTCCCAACAACGACCAAGAAAGTGTATAGCATTTGAAACAGCCACTTCAGATCTAAACACTAAACATTTGAGAAAGCAAAGGTCAGAGGCATACCTCTTACCAGGAGAAAAATATATTTGGTCCTATCCTGCATTTTTATTTATCTTACTAGACTGGCCTGTTAAGATACAGGTTTTATTTTCCTCTTCAATTTTCCAGTAACACCTTTCTAGAGCAAAGCTTTAACAGTGAGCTTATC
>JBCJKH010057342.1:0-12750 GCA_039877255.1 Loriculus beryllinus | reverse complement strand
CCCTGAGGCACAGCCTATGAATATCTGTCAAGTGCTTGAAATGAGTTAGATGGGCTGTTACCAGCATCTGGGCTGGAAGCTGACTCTCATTTCATCCTACACACCCTGCCCCTACCATACTGATGTATTAACTCTTAAACCCAGGATTTGGCCAGAACTGTTTTTTTCCTTTTTTCCTTAGTGTTTCCATAGCATGTAGTCTAGATTCAGGACACCACTGTAGCAGACATTACAGAAGACCAGAAAGACAGCTGCTAGACTGAAGAGCTCGGTATTGATGTTGAAGACAAGAAACTGATGCCGAAAGATAATCAGGAAAGAAGACAACAAGACAACATGGTTCAGTGGGAGAGACAGAGGTTGCAGTGCAACAGTGGCCTGTGGATTTCATCCTTGCCATAACAGCAAGAAAACAAGTTACTTCATAGCTCACTGGAGATCATCTTTTCTACTCCACTGAACAGATTTTATCCCAGCGTGCCCCCCATACACAGATGGCTTCTTGGGAATGAAGAGGATCCCTAAGGAAAGGTAACCTAGGGCCAGGATTTATAGTCCTCTCCAAAATAATGCGATCAATATGCTTCTGAAATGGCTCCTTTTGTAGAAAAGCTTGTGATAAAAGCTCCCTACTCATTTAGATTATTTTGAGATGATGAAAGATGGCAGTTCTGACATATGTAAGGCAAATTTCCCACTGAGAAGGTTCAGCTCAACTCCTTCTATGTCTATAGAGGGAAGACGACCATGGAGATCTCTGCTAAAGCTGATCCATGCCAAATGCAAGATTCCTGATGTATGACTTAAAATTCTGAGGAAGAGGAAGGGACTGTCTGAGGAAATGCAAATAAAAATGTGCAATGGAGGGCCGGATCCAGGAGACAGGTGTAGCAGGAAAAACTGTTAGCTCATCTTGGCACATTGCGGAGAAGGACCAAGTCCATCAATGCATACAACAGGTCTGCTGGGGGCAAAAAGGAACATATGTCCTTGCACAGCCACCTTCTCTCCCTGACCTTTTGCTGTTCAAATGTGCAGTGGACAGACCACTGCCGGCTGCACCAGCCCTCTTACAGGCTCCATTCCTTCTTCATTGGCTTATCAGAAACCAAAGCATTGTGTAAGCTACTCCCTCCCCACACACAAAATTCATTAGTGCTTTTTAATTGGAAGAAATATTGCATTTTTATGTACAGATAACTAATATCAAAAGTAATTGCTTTTATAGAATACTCATTTGGAACTGGTTTCCCCTTGAGATGAGGAAATATATTCTAATTACAACAGATAATTCAAGAGGAGATGAACAGATTGACGACTGGAAGGGCCAAGAAATAGGAGCTACACAGACCACTGGAGATGAAAAGATCCTCTGTGAGGCAAGACACTGAGCCCAAGCCCATAGATAGTAAGAGAGATGCCAGAGTTTTGTCAGAGGCTTGATACAAACAAAGATCAAGGAGCCCTGCTCTTAAGGGAGAAGCAAGGGACATTTATGTGATGTATTTTTAAACTTAAAATTTTGAGTGACAAAAACAAAAGCCTACCCCATACGCATAATTGTAAATGATACATATGTGATTCTGATTTTATTTTTCATTTTAATGATCAAAAATATCATTCGCAGAGGAAGATCAGTTTTGTTTTCTTTAAATAAATAACAGATGTCAAGATTCTTCTAGAAGTTTCAAAATCCCAGATGACTTGTGGTTTGTGCTGGTGAAACACATAAAATGGATTTTTCCTCTTCAGGGCACTGGAGGAAAGCCAGAAAACTCCTCTGGTGATGGCATAAATCTGGAGTTGGGAGAGGGAAAGCTGAAATGTTGGTGTAGCAGCCCGCTGATATTAAAAGGAGACAAAATCCAAGTGTTATCAGTTTGGTATCTGGCCCCTGGCAGTTGCCAATACCTGAGGCTTCAGAGGAAATGAAATGCAGATCATAAAGCCCTTGGCCAATTAAACTCTTCACAGTTCCTGAAAGCAAAGCTCCCTTCTGAACCCCACAGGCAGATAACCAAAGCCCCAAAGCATATTATTAGATTACCCTCATTATCTTAACTCAGATAGGTGAAAACAGGGCTTAAAACTACCCAGCGCCCTTTAAAAGCCCAGCCAGTATTGGATTCTGCAGCCTCCTGCAGCAATGAATTTGCTGGTCCTGTCACAGTGTCTCTGACTCACATGAAATGGATCACCTGTATCAATATATTAGATTTTCTTTATTTTTTCCAGTGAAACAGAGTGATCATTAAAACAATGATCATTAAAACAACAGAGCCATTCTAGTGATAGGGAAATGAGCTTTTTGAAAAGCTCCAAGGTTCAAGAACTGAAACTCTTGGGTTGTTTAATCTGATTCAGGAACAAGCTGCTTCAAATCAAGCTAAAGGGTTTTCATAAATGATGAAAAGATCTTTTGAAAAACAAGGTGTTTGCTTGTGTGGATCAAAGGTAGGGAAGGGAAGCAGTGGACCGCTGCAGGAAGGGAATTCTCACCCAAAGGCTGAAGGATACAGCCCGTAGCTGGGAAGATGCTGTTGGATGCAATGACATTTCCATGCACCACTAGAGCTGACTACACATCTCCAACCATTACAACCAACCATTCTGTTGCAGTTCTGGATGAAAAATCCCTACTGGCCTGTTCTCAGACCAGCTCAACTACAGCAGTAAACCCCACAGGGTTAGGTTCCATATAGAATAAATCAACTTTAAATACAAGGAATCTAAAACCACCACATCTAACTTCAGGTCCTATACAGGCTTGTACTACTCTAGACTCTATTATGCTGATATTAAAGTCTAAACTAACTCAAGGCTGTACGGCATCCCACATTGCCAAGCCTGCCAAAGTACTTCCTTTCAGCCCAGGTTTCAGTCAGGCACCCTCAAGACTCTGCTGTCTCAGAGGGACTGTGTCCAAGACTAAGCAAGACCCTTCTCTCCCCGCTCAAGGGTGCTGTGTGAGCTCTCGACAAGGGGCAGACAAGCTCATCTCATACAGCATCGTTTTGTAATCATGCTCCACGTTATTTGCAGACGTTCATATGCCTCCCTGCTCATTTACCTAAACAGCCTGCTATTAAACTAACATAATCACACAGACAGCTTTCCCAATAACAAAGTTGCACACAACACTTGCTTTTGGAATGATTGGAAAGCTCATGGCTGTTCAACCCATTTTAGGCAGCAGAGGACAACGGTATTAAACCCTGACATAGTAACTGCTGGAACTCACAATCACATCATGCCTCAAAGCAGGATGTCAGTTTTGGTTCGCCAAGTCCACCTCTGCAATGCAACAACAATAAAGAGACAACATTAACACCTACAGACCTGCTGGATATGTCCATTGTTCTCCCTTCCATGCTCCAAGAGTCACTGTCCAGTGTCTCTGTTGGCCGCAAGAGAATCAAACGATGTGAAAAAGTCCCTAGTTTTGCCAGAGCAGTGCTGTTTTTCTACCTGCTGCTTCGCAATCTTATCACCAGGCATTTCTCCTCAAGAACAGATGGCAGAAGAGATCAGCTGCCATTGAGGACATCAGATCTCAGATACTTCCATCGGATCATTTTAAGGGAATTGGTTAACTGAAAATCAGTTAACTTGGATATTGGCTTTGACAGGAGACAGAGAGTGCCTCAATTCCTCTGTTCTCCTTTCAGTGTGATACTGTAAGCTCTTTAAAGCTGGCATACTTTTCTTTTGCATCATTACATAGCAACATTGATGGCTGGCTTCAAAATACACTAATTTTTGTCAGATTGTCTATTTTACATCTGTAGATACATGTTATTTTTCTTGAACTGTGTTTGTGTGCATCTTTTTCAGGCACATCTTTGACACCTCTCAGGAAGTTTAGCTTGGAAACTTGATTTGAGATAAAACTTACATCTCTGCTTTGCTTTTCCATCGCGTTCCTCCCTTGTCTTTATCTTCTTATCTCACGTCAACATGCACTACAGCTGTGCCTTGCCTGTCAATGCCAAGCTGCAATGCCTCCTTCCACTAACCTCTTACTACATGTATGATTTAATTTTCTATCAGCAAGACAAGTCAGTTCAAAACTAAACAAAGAACACACTTTAAACAGCAAAAACACAGCTCAGAAGCAAGCTCAGAATCAAAATGCTTAAAAATCAACAATTTATGGCAGTTTTGAAGCTGTAACAGATAAAGTTACTATGCTGAGTCCTCCTAATTGGTGAGATAAATTGGCAGCCACATCTACAGCAGAATCTGTTAGAGGATGTGCACAAATAAGGTCTGATTCTCTCCTGCTCACAGAGAAGTAGAAAGAGTACACGGTGCTGAGAACTGTGCTTGAAATGCCTTGCTATTGTTTAAGGAAATGCTGAGCCTGGATTTGGTTTTGGCTCTTGAGAGGAAAGTGTTTGCTCTAAAAAAGAAAACCTATTTAGAAATGAAAGACACAATGTTGCATGGATAGCTTATAAAATACAATTAATCAGGGATTTATCAGGGAAAAATAAAAAGAATTAGGTATCATATTCTCTGGAGAAAGTAAATCAAAAGATGAGACAGTTTTACAAAAGAAAGGAGAAATGAAGATAAATAGCAATTGTCAATAAATTTGAGAAAATAAAGATGTAATGTTAGGGGAAAAATATTGGCACAATGTTTTATTTAAAAGCGGTAATAAAAACATTGCTTGCTTTGATTTCTGCCTGTTCTAGTTTATTGTTGATATAAAGATAAATTGACTCAGACTTCCAGGAGTGGGAACGCTATGATCCACTGTTACAGGCACTTTAAACCCCCGCACTGCTATAATACCTGATTCATTATTAACAAGATTGGCTTCATTGCATGTTGGTATTTTTACGAATTGACTGTGACCTATAGGTAGTTCAGGCCCTGACAAACTCGCTGCAAGACACAGTGGCACCGCTTGACAATGGCAGGGTGCATTTGGTAACAACACGCTACTTTGATCCACCTACACCGCCTCTTTAAAGCTATCACATCCAGCACATCGCATACAAAGATAATGGCCAAGTTTCTGATTGTGGATCAGACTTCTCCAATTTACCTTCCTAATACCACTGACTACAACAGTGCTTGGCTGGTTTCCACCAAAGCAATGTAAAAAGAAATACAAGATTTTTCAGAGACTCATTTTTTTTTCAAGCATTCCTTTACTTTACGCAGAAATTAAATAAAAGAATGAATGCTTCTGTCCTCTGATGTGCCTCAGGTTTGTACTTATGACTACATTATGAGATGCTAGATTACAGAGCAGAGAGAAATGAAGACAGTGATAGAAGGTGTCTTTATAGAGGAGAAGAAGATCCTTCAGTGAAGAGACAGGTACACATCAGAATCTGGATTTCAGAAAACTGAGGTCTGAGTTTACAGCTTGGATTCATCACTCCTCAAGGACATAAAGCAGACACGCAATCCAGTCACGCTTAAGCTTCAGGTCAGACCTACATTTCCTATAACCAGATAGAGCTTTCCAGCACCAAATGGTCCCAGAGGAAGCCCGCTGTGCCATGAGAGGTATCTGATGGGATGAGCAGCAGGACATGCTCCATGCTGCCTAGCAAAGAGCAGGATCATTTCTCTGCTCCTCATGTAATTTAATTATGCAGTCACTACTGAAAGGCAATGAGACAAGCTAGTAGGACCTATGTCTGCCATTTTTGGGAGCTGAAAATAAAGGAAGCTCTCCTGCAGTACAGGGGTAGTGTCAGGAAAAACTCATGCTGCCATAGTTATTAACTGAAGTGAGTAGAAAAGCAGAGAAAAGATGCTTGTGCCAACATATTGGCAGTTCACGGAACAAACAGAGGAATCCAATGTGAAGATCTGATCTGGTTCCTTTAAAAGCCAAGAACTTCCTTTTCATGTTTGTGTTTAAATTAGTAAAAATCCCATTTGTCACCAATTTGATTTTTAGGCTGGTTTGCTGAGAAAAGAAGAATTTGTGAGATCATGCTGCCTGCACTTGTCTCAGTTTGCTTCCCTCTCTCATACCCTCCCCTCACCTCTGCTAGTTAGACTTTGAGGTCTGTGTCTAATTTCAGCCAAGGTCTGGCAGGCAGTCAGAGGTCTCCCAAAATTACATTTCTGCCAATGTCCCTAAAGACGAGATCTGGAAGAAAGTAACATTAAAATATTCCTACTAAGCAAAGAGGCTCAATGACAGATCCAATGCAACAAACCTGCTGGAGCTATTAGAGACCACCCAACAATTCACCTTTAGGATACCAACCCACAAGAAAGTCAGCTTTTTTGCTTTTGCTGCTCAAGAAGCTAAACACTTCTTTTCAGGGTTAATTGTGGTAATTACCGGATGTCTATGTCTGTTGGATATCTGGATGTTATTTATATCATTGATTGACAATATCACAAGGTAAGATGCTGCACAGACTAGTTTGGACTTGAATCAGTTAAACAGAAGACACGGATAAGGGAAGGAGATGAAAAGAGCAGAGAGATGAGCTGGCACAATCAGAGAGCAAAGGAAAGGCACACCTGGAAATGAAGCCCAGGTCTCCTAAGCCCAGCTCTTGTATTTCAACAGGTATAAATATCTTCCCTAAACCTGGCACTTAGGCTGCTCCTTTTGTCCCCAGTTCCTGTGAGCTTACATATTGATTCTTGTCAAATGTTAGCGGCAACGATGGGCACAGGTTAAGTGATAAAGCAACGTGCTTTTTGGTCACAGATTAGGGGATTCCTAATGAAATAATGAAGTATATCTGCAACACCATTTAAAACTACTTTACCCATAAAGATACCATGTTAAAGAAAATTCACATAGAAACGCCTGATTCACTAAATTAGCACTTCTTCTCTTCAGAAGGGAGACACCGAGGTGAGGTACCACAGCAGCAGGACACACCACCCCATGCAACCTGCCTGCTTCCCCTGGCCTTTATTGAAAACTTAATCCTTCTGATCGGTAATACTAGGGGTGCTTTTCTCTCCCTACCTTTGAAAGGAATGGAAATTAAAGCATGATCCCAAATCCAATCGGCATCAGCAGCAGAGTGTCAAACAAAACCTTTCTGTTTGGTTTTTTAACAGGGAATTTGTCAGCTGAGTATCTGTCAAAACACTTTCAGAAACAATCAACCTCTAGTTTCACAACCATATGCTGAGACACTCATATCTAGCACAGAGAAGCCACAGGCATACACCCATATCAAATATCACCCATCAAACAGATTAGAGACATGTTCTTTCGTTTCAGGGACAAAGCCAAAAGATCATATGATGACTTTTTCTAAGGTAAATTCATATCCAGAAATATCCAGTCTAGTTTTCTGACAGCACAGTGTACAGAGCATATCTCAGCCTAGCATCGCACAGAGCATCACGCCTAATTGGTGATGACCTTCCACAAGCTGGCCTGTCCTTTGGCTTGATTCTGATCTTGCTACTACAGTGTAAGCAGGCTGTGTAAAAGACAGTTTTCATCACTTGGAAGTCTAGCCCAGAACAATTATCAACCATCTGCATTAACATGAATTGTCAAACTACACTGTGTTACCGGCTTTACCAGAATAACCTGTTGTGCATTGTGCTGCAACGGGAAACTCTGCCTCTCCTTAGGGCTAGAGTACTCCTAGCATGGCTCATGCACAGACTCTGATCCCAACTCACTAATCCCATGTTTACTTCATCAACTATAAGCAACTTTAGTAAGAATAACTCTACAAAGTGTTTCATTGTCTCATTCTTCCACAACCTCTGCTATGTCTGTTATTTGTGCTCCAGCTTCTTGTCAGTATGATTAAAGGCTGAAAGATGCCTCAACAAATAGTCTTGTACCATATGCAAAAATCCCTCTGCAATGATCAATGCCTTCTCCAAGGGCTGCACCACTGAGCCCATGTCCATTGGCATGCTGGGCTGCACCATCCCAGCTTCAAAGTTAGGACATGC
This sequence comes from Loriculus beryllinus, assembly GCA_039877255.1. Lineage (NCBI taxonomy): Eukaryota > Metazoa > Chordata > Aves > Psittaciformes > Psittacidae > Loriculus > Loriculus beryllinus. The sequence continues at coordinate 4,830 of JBCJKH010057342.1, read as the reverse complement.
CTTTGTTCTCTCATGAATATTTCTCTTCATTCCCACATATCTTCTGTTCACACTTCTCACTGGGCAAGGAAGACTTAGAAATCTCACTCTGTGAGCTTTTTAATGTGTGACAGAAAGAGGGAGGCAACGAACCCAGTTATGAGGCAGATCTGGTTCGGAATGAATCCCAGAGGATCTCAATTCCCTGACCTCATCTAAGAGGGCTCCCTGCAGTCTGGCTTAAAAGTTTTGTAGGCCTGAAACAGGAACATGATTCTGAGTACGGAAACCACACCAGGCTGCAATTTCCAGAAAACAGAAGGTTTTAAGTATAATCCCATGGGACACAAGTATTATAAAAACCAGTTCCGTTACAAAATTAACTTCCTGTTGAATGAAAATGCATTGAGCCAGATGGATCTATTTCAGGAGGAGGATCAGGCTGGCACAAGTCTAAAATCAAAGATTATTGGGTTTGTGTATTCCAAGAGTAGCTGAGAGCAGAGAGTTCAGTGCTGGTGCTGATGTGTTGAGGTCTACACCTAAAGGAGTACCCCAGGAAAGATACATCTAGTGAGTTTGCCTAATGTTAAATTGAAAAAAGATGGGAAATTTGCACTTAAAACCTACAGATCTATCTACAAACAAAAGATATTCTTCAAGTGTGGAGAGAGCTGCAACTTCCAGCACACGCAGACCATTAAAAACTGGGAGAAAAGAAAGAATAAACAACCAGGTTCCAGTGAAGCACTTGGCTGCCCTCATCCCTGTGAGGGTGCTGGAAGACAGAAGCCTAAATCTGCAGACAAGATTCTGGGAATTCTCCATATGACACAAATTATGCAACAGAATCACCAAAAAAAGTGGTTTCCAAACCCAAGCTTAACAGAGGCTAACACCTAAACCATGCATTTTTCTAAGCCAAACTCCCTCATTGCTTTGTCTAAGTTGTAAACATCAACTATTTCAGCAGTGAGGCAGCTTAGCATTAGTTTAATAACCTGATCAGCTCACTCTTACCTCATACTCCACTCCCATCTGTTACACAGAGCCACATGCAATCTATCATGTTTTAGGATTAACAGCTTTGTGTAGCAACATCTGGTTTTCCTATTACAGATGTGAACAGCACCTAGTCCCTGCCCAGCACCCCATGGTGCAGTGCTTGGATGCACTTGTCAGACAGGGCCACGTCCTTGGCCAGTTGACACCAGCACAAGAGGGAGCAGCATCTTCCATCAGCAGTTTGTGCTGGTGGCACCAATGCGATTGAGTTTTGCAGACACAAGATTCTGCAGCTATCAGTAGCCTCATTTTACACATGGCTGGATGACTGGAAATGTGCCTTACAAGGAACCTATACAGCGACTGCAAATTTTAATCCTGAGGAAGGCTAACCTTTGGGTTATACAACGCTATTTCAATTGGGGATATTTTTAGTCTTATCACTGCCTCCAGTTCAGTATGCACAGGAAAGAAAAGCACCAATCTTTTCTACCACACAAGGCTTGCTTGAAAATGAGTTAATGTAACAAAAAATGCATTTTTATTTACAAAAGCTTCACATCCTAAAGGCATATGAAAGCTGTAGAAAAAACTCATTTTCTACAAGGGCAGTAAGGCCCCGTTGCCAAAGAAAATATAAAACGAGCCTAAAGAATCCAAATGAAAAACAACCAATTAACCCTAGCACCCCAACAAAAATACAAGAGACAAAATGAGAAGGAAACTTCTCTAGGATTGCAGGAAAAATGAGCTCCTGTGCAATAAAGCCACTTTTGCTCTGTGAATGACACAGCAGTACCTTGGCTAGGATGCTACTCTGTGGGAAAGAGAAACTGGAGACTTGGTGTGACCTTGCTCAGCTTTCAGTTTTTGACGCATTCGATGGTTGTCTCGTGGCAGAAGTATCTTCACTTGGCCAAATTTGCTACTGGAGTTACTGAGCTGATAACTACTCTCTGTGCTGACGCTTCTCGATCAACCGCATGGATGAATTTAGGCAACTGATTTCAACAAGGGTAAGTGCATGGGTGAGCTGAGGAGAATTTGGATCATTGCTGCAGGGATAAAAACCTATTTGAACAAGTTTCCCATCCAACCACCAATATCTGTCACAGTCCACACAACGCCTGCTGACAGCAGAACAGGGGTTGGCAGGACCAGAGGTTTGCTTAGAAAGCAAGTGTTGGACTTAGATTTCTGACTCGGATTCCCAACTAAACATGGCTGCTGACTGTATCACAGGTATGGTTTTTAACAGCTCTCCCAAGGAACAAAAACTAGTCGCACACTGGTAATCCAACAGAGACTAGCTCTGTGCTTCACGAGCCTATGAAGTCTATGACAGAGGATACCTCTCACAGGTATCTCTGCATAGCCTAACACAGCACTGTGTGAACCTCAGTACTAGTATATTTTAAGAACTTCACAAAGTGAGACACCTGGCAGGATCCATTTTCTCCCCCGATCAGTTTATCAGACATTAAAGTCTGGTTGGGAGACTTTTTATGCTGCTTGTACCAAGTGGTGATTCAAATGCAGCTCTAGCAAACCTGGTTTGAGTCATGCCTTACACTAAAGGGTACATATTCTCATGAGTGCTCCAGTAAAGGCAACTGGACTGCCTGTGTAAGTAGCTCTGAAATGTAAGTAAAAAGTAGATAACTGAGTTCCACAGCTGTCTTTTTCCTACAGAGACTGAGATTTTTCTCCTCTCCCTCCTGCCATAGCTAATTGCCTGAAGACTGGAAAGCAGTGGTTTGTACAGTTAAGGAATTACCCCCTCGGAGCAGAGTCCAGTGACACACAGGTAGCAAAGGCCTTTGTATCAGCAACTTCTTCCACAGATGTCTTGGTCTTGCAGAGGGGAAGGAGGCATCAAGGATCTGTTGAGGCTTTTGCCAGTAGTATACCACATTGCAGTGGCTATTGCACCCAAGGGAGACACCAGCATTACAGCAGCCGCTTAGGCATCTGCTGTAACATTTAGCCCAGGAGATTAAGATTGCAGCAAATGCACTGAAGAATCCCAGAGGCCCCATGTGCTCCTCTGTATGTTCATCCACTGACTTGCGTTATTTAGATGTAATTTCCAAATGATGCTAAGAAACAGGCAAGCCTCTCCTGTAGTATACAGGCATCAAATACCTCTGCCTGCCAGAACCATTTTTAAGTAACAGTGCTCAGAGAAGCTCTTTCAAAATCCTTTTCCTTGGTTTAGTTTTCCTAATCACTGCCCATTCTCCCAGGATGACATGCAAATTAGAGCTAAGGTACTAACAGTATAAATCAGACCGTGGTGGCAAGTGAAAGGGATTCTACAGAACAGCACCATAGGAGGTGGTGAAAGGCTCAAAATATTCAGAAATCTACATTCTTACCTTTTTTAACCGTGTTTTGCTCATTTACTTTGACATCTCTTCAGCCCCTGAGAAAACTATGCATCCACATGCTCATGATGACAAAGCAGAATCAGTCTATTGTTTACCCTGCAGCTGCCCTCAGTCTCTCCTCCAAAGCTAGTAATCAAGGACAACTTGGAAAAGTGACTGCCTTTTGCAATCTGTCAGAGATTCCCAAAACTGGCCCCTTTCTACTGCATTGTTTCACTAGGGACTCCCCTCACCGAGCACACAGTCAGGACCCAAGGCTCATCCTTGACTTGAGAGCAGATCATTCAGAACAAGTCACCTAAGTAAAATAAACAGGCAGGCAGCCACATGGGCTTCACAAGACAGCTCTGCAGGCTGGGCAGAACACACACAGAGTCACTTAGCCTGACAGCAAATAGCAAGTGGGTTTACCATATCCTGAGGACATCCATTTCTCTCTCTTACTACTAGACCAACAAACTTGTCTATAGATATTAAAGCCCCTCAAAACACATTTCAGCAAGATTCTATGATTCTGTGACATAAAAGGCATAATCAAACACACACAATTACTCAGAAATGAAATGGCCTGACAAATGCAGTAAGAGGAGCATGAAACTGGTGAGAGCCCTCCCCTGGATGTTCCACTGGATTGGTGCACTGTCTTTCTGCACACAGCAATGAGTCCAAGCTAGGTAAACGAGAGGAAATAAAAACATAGTGCAAAGAACCACAGAAGCACAAGTCCACTTCCCTCACCTTGGAGGAGAATGGCAGAGAGATAAGAAAGCAGAACTCGGCTCCAAAATACCAATTCCTTGAACATCTACAGACTTGCAGATATAAACAGAGCTCACTCCATTTATCTACACCAGATCATAGGTGAAGGCAGCTGGTGAAGCTCAATTTGAAGAAAGGACCACTTTGCCACATGTAGTAACCCCATCCTCAATTCTGTTTTAGAGGAACTCCTGATGCAAATTAAGTCCCTTTCCTACTGCATCAAAGATCAGGAAACTAAGGCAAGAAAAGCCATACAGATTATTCATGCCACTCTTGTACACTACTAGTGTGGATATGTGAGCAATGAAAAAGGACAGGAGAGAAAGTAGAGGTAAGCTGACACTGAACAGATGAAGCTTGCCAAGCTCTGAAGCTATTTTCTCTGGGTGAAATTCCATACTCTTCAGTGTACCGGAGAGTTTGCAAATAAGAACTGAGAAGCCTAGCAGATTGAACTGAGATACGAATTACAGAACTAAGATTGCCACCTTCATCCCCAGCAGTGCTACCATGCATTTAAACTCAAGTAACCCCAGCTAAATGAGGGGACCTGAGAGCAAGTTGCATCATGCTGCTCCCTGATTTCTTCTTTCTGTTCTAGAAGTCAAGAATATCATTATTCAGGAGAATACCTTGCTATAGGTAATTTTTATGCTCTTCTTATGTACTAGAGGACTTCAGTAACCAGCAAGCA
>JBCJKH010057341.1:0-34957 GCA_039877255.1 Loriculus beryllinus | reverse complement strand
GGGAAGACAGTTCTGCTTTTCTCCCCTCTCTAGGCACAACAGCATGGGAGACCTTGCTGGTGAGGACTGAGGCAAAGGGAGCATTGGATACTTCAGCCTTACCTATGACCACTGTCACTAAATCACTCACTCCATTCAGCAGCAGGCCCACATTTATTTATTCTTTTAGTGTTAATGTAGTAGTAGAAGCACTCCTTATCCCCAGTGCCCTTTGCAAGTTTAAACTCTACCTGAGCTTTGGGTTTCCTGGCATCATCCCTCAGTGCCTGGGCAATGTTTTAATATTTCCTCTGTGAGCCTCTGTCTGTCTCACCCATCCATCCATTCATCCATCCATCCATCCATCCATCCATCCATCCATCCATCCATCCGTCCATCCGTCTTTCAATCTCTTAGTGCCTCAGTGATTCCAGTGATGTCATAGTGTTCTGGATGCAGAACCCTAGTTGATCCCATTTCTCTGTCTGCCTGTGTTTGTGTATGGGCATTTGAGGTGGCCCCTTTACACCTATTTAATCCTTCTCAAGGGCTCTCTTACTCCCATCACCTTGTCTCCCCTGCTTACCACCTAGACCTCCCTTGCTTAGCTGCAAGCTTGTGATGGTGTCTCTTGTTTCAAGCCCTCTTTAAGAGTTAGTAAGTCTGCTGCCTGTTCCTTCCCTGTAACATGAGAAGGGTTGTACTTTTCTGTCTTACCAGCATATCATAATGATAAATACATGAAATAGCTGGGACCAGAGCTGGTTGAAAAAAGAAATACCTGCCTTGTGGGGAACTTGTGTGTGTGATGAAAATGATTTATGTTAGAAAAAAATGTAGAAATGTCAATATTTGATGTGGAAAGATTTCTTGATGCATATTTTAAGATAAATACAAATATTTTTATTGAAAACAGTCTTCAAAAATGTTGAAACTGAGGCAGGGAACTCGGCTTCAAGACACCTGCCTCAACTGCAGTGCACAGCTTAGGTGCTCTGCTTGGAGCTCAAGAAGGATGAAGGGAACTTGGAGACTGGAAGTCCTGGGAAGAGTGAATGAACCTGGAAGCTTTGGAACCAATGGTTGCAGGGTTTCTGAGCTCCTCATTGTCCATCAGAGCACTATATTTATTAGCTTTGGCTGGGTCACCCATACCTTTGGGATTTCCTGGAAGCCCAATCTAGCCTAATAAAAATGTTGGAAACAAGTAAGATAAGGTTTTATTTGAACTTCTCTTTTTAATAAGAAACTCTTTAAAGCCTATATGTATTCATGAGATGTGTTTGTTGTAGCTACTCAGTCTTCCTTACCTGTTAAATCAGAAAATTGCCCAACCGGTTGCTGCATTATGTATGCAGCACTGTTGCTCAGACAACGCAAGCCATTGGGAACCCAGGAAATGGTGGTCTCCATTGTCACAACCAGAGATTATGGAATGCCTTGCATGTTATGCCAACAGTGAAGGAAGGTGGCTAAAATGCACTATGTGAACCAGCTGTTCCCCTTTTACTATGACAGGCAGTAATCTCTTCATGAAGATACCTGACTCTTGATGACTCTTTTTGTTAAGTAAGCCAGTTGAAAGACTACAACTGCAGGTATCCCCCTTGAAGGCCACTACAAGCAATGCAAATACCTCTGAGCAATTGCTGTAGTCACTATTTCCTCTGATTGTGAACAGGTGAAAGTAATTCAGAGCAGTTCTGGTTCAGGAGGTGAGCTTGTGATGGTGGGACTGTATAAGTAACACATACTGAAATCCTTCTCCATATAGATATATCTGTATTCCTTTTGAGGAAGATTTTAAATTCATCATAAAAAGCCAGGAACTTCCATTACTTCTGTGAATAATTCTGCAAATACTACAGTGATTTATTAATGTATAAAAGACTATGTTGTATTTTATCTTCTGTGAAATTTCTGTTCTTCAACTACGTAGAAAATCATAGTGAATTCCTGCATAGATTTAATACTCTTGATTATAAATGCTCAGGGAAAACGTGGCACTTAACTTACAAGCAGCATGCTTGAAGTACTTTAATCTTCTACAGCTCAGGTCTGTGTGGCTCTAACTGGCACTCAGTGGCAATCATACAAGGACAGATGCTCCAATTTTTAAGGACACTGCTGGAGCATAAACTGTTCTCATTTCTTACATAGCAATTATATACAACTCAGCTGTGTGAATAGGAAAGGCTAAGAAGAGTAAAAATACTTGGGCCTTGTTTTGTTCTCTGTTACACTGTTGTAAAATAGGCATAAACATACTGAAGTCAGTAGTAGATACTGCTTTGTAAAACAGGTGTAATAATTACAAAATTAGGCAAATTTAAGATGAAATTTTTTCCTCTTCTGGTTTAAGTAGAATGGATTATTAAGATATGAACTCTGATTCAGCCAAGGCAGAAGACTTCATTAGCACAGCACTTCAACATGTTCTTTTTTCTGATCCATGTCCAGTTTGGTTAAAACACAACAATTAAATCCTTCAAAATTAAGTAAAACCTGTACCACTGACAAATTTCTTTTAAGAAACTGGATAAAATCAGATTTTCAAATAATGAATAAAGCTACTGTATATCACATTAGCGTGACTGGATATCATATCAATGTCAAGCCTATCACATTTAATCTGATTAAACTCACAAGGACTAAGTTTCTTAGTATTAAAAACATCGTCAGGAGCAGTTGTAGATTCTTATCTTCTATGGACTAGCCAGTGGACAAGATGAAAGGTATAGTTTATTATGAAGTGGACTGCAGTTTTACTTTGCAAGTATCAGTCACTGACTATTTATGCCTTTATCAGAGGGTCTTGCATTACAGAATGAAATGAAAACTGTCCACATCAGTACATTGCCATGTTCAAATTCTTGGAAGGTTTGCTAGTGCTCTGAATGCAGTTGGATTTTGAAAACATACCTTTCTTTAATGGGATGTCGATTACATACATTCCTTGCTAAATGGCTTTTTACATACCTCACACAGATTTTTTTATAGGTTATCTCTCTAAGAACTGAAATGGTACATTTTTCCATCTCCTGTTATAGCCAGATCAGAAGCCCAAAGAGATTTGGTATGAGAAGAATTTATACTCTGTGGGTTTCGTGTTCTTATTATCTTACAGAGCCTTACAGTTGTTTTTTTTTTTTTAAAGTAAGAATATTCATTTAGCATTCTGAATAAATTTTCCATCTCTTCAGCTTAATTGGAACAAAGGTCTCCGGGTTATTTTTCACATGTACTCAAACTCTGCTATGTGGGTTTGAAAAGTCAGTTCAGGGAGAATTTCCAAATATATGAGAAATTTTGATCAATAAGATGCTAATCAGAAAGAATACATTTTGTACTTCTGTATCTGTCTACCCTCCTAAGATCTTAGAGCCCTTTGAACACCGAAGGAGTGAAGACTATAAAGTGTATCATGTAGGTAGCTTAATATTTTAATTTAATATATTGGGAAATGAAGGCATATGAATTTGTAACCACTTTTTAAATATCCACTGGCTTTTTTTTCAGGCAAAGACTTTGTCCCAGGCTCTGGGTTCAGAACAGCATTCAATTGTGTTTAGCCCTTGAATTTTTAATTCCATGTAGGCACTTGGAAGAGTTAACATTTTTATGGTGCCTTTATGACTGTGTGTACCTCATTCTCTGATCACTCCCTTTTGTTTGTGTTTCTCCATGACTTGTACTCAAGAGGTCCTTCACTGAGCAGCTTGCTGCCAGGGCCCTTTGGCATGGGTACTGCATTTTGCTGTTCTTTGCTGTTACTCCTTCTGTTTGTTGGTTCAGGGTTTCTGTTTGGTTGGTTGGTTTGGTTTGGGTTGGGGTTTTTTTTTCTGTTCTTTTTGCTATCCTTATTTATTATTCAGTTTAAATTTAGGGGGTTACTTTTTGCTTCTTCCTTCTCCTCAAAGTTAGATGTCCCAGACTTTATCCTGTTACAGAAGGAAGACATGGGCTTGGAAATGACATTGTTCATGTAAGACTATGCTGGAAGAAGGGGGTCAGGTTTTGCTGCCAGGAGGGCTTCTTAGCAGTAGTGCTGGGGATGCTTATGAGCAACATATTGGTTCAAGATTTAGGGCAGAAGCCCTACAGTCAAGGGCTTGTAAAAAATGATCTCACTTAAGGTGAGATGGAAGCTTTGTCTAGGAGTTCATCATGACACCACATTTAGTTTGGCATTCATATAAGGCATGTCATGGTATAGGAAACCCAGGACACTGGCTTGTCATTCCCATGCAAGGTCAAGAACAGTGATCTAGAGCAAATCCATCCAATGGAATCAGGAAGCGGCTTCCTTTCTCTGTCACCACCATTCTCAGTCTTCATGCCATGGTTCTTGGCTACCTAGAAGCCTATCACTGGTGACTGCTTTGCTTTGTACAGTTGTTTCAACCCAAAGAGAAGGGAGAAGTGGACATGAGGGCAACAGACAAGAAGCAAGCATTTTCTAAAGCTGTCCCAGCCATTCTCAGTGCTGTAGGCAGCTTACAGATGGTAGAAAGTACTGGGTTTGTTAAACAGGATTTTCCCTTGTTTGGCAACAGCGGGAGAGGACTCCTGCACAGAAACCATCTTATCACATCAGTAGCTCTGGTTAAGGACATGCTGCAATAATTGTGTTGGTTGTATACATTGTGATTGTAATTCTGTGAGGAAGAATTGCTCTGAACAGCAGTCACTTTCATTTCCTGGCACTGGCCTGGTGTCATGGTGTTACTGTCAAACTGCTATTGCAGTTACATTTATTCTTCTTACATGGGAAAAATCAGTGCAGCACAGTCTTCCACATGCCCCCTTTTTTCTTTTTCCAGGACTTTATGAGCAACAGTGTCTTTTCTTCATCTTTCACTAGCCTTGGAAAAAGTCCTTCTGTTGTCAGGCCACACAGGCATTCCCAAAAGTCCAGCAGTCATCAGCAGAATCATTCCAGTGCCACGCTAAAAGAACGGTGGGAAGCTTGAAGAAATAGGTACTTTCTGGTAGAACAAAACAATATAGAAATCTCTTAATTCTTCACATTAACAAGCCCCAGGGTGCACAGACAATTGTAACTCAGCATGAGGTGAGTGTATGTTGAAGATAACTTCCACTAAAACCCATTAGAACTTACTCCAGCCTCTCAGAACTCAGAATCCATGGTGTGTCTGCCACTGGGAAAGGGGCACAGAGGCAAACTCCAACAGCAATGAGAACTCCATGAATTTTATGGAATAATTCAGGGTAGAAGGGACCTCAGGAGGTCTCAGAGTCATCTATGGGATTACTGTGTTGCTCAGGGCTTTATCCAGTTGGCTCTTGAAATCCTTTGAGGATGGAGGCTCCACAGCTTCTCTGGACAATCTGTTCCAATGCTTCATTGTTCTCATGATGAACAAGTTTTTCACAGTATCTAGCCTGGTACAAGCTCTCTTTTTTTAATTTATGCCTGCTATCTTTTGCTCTTCTGCTATGAATCACTTCAAACCTTCTCTTCTCCAGCATATAGAAGCCCCGCCTCTCCTCATGGGGCATGTGCAGCAGCCTCTTGGTAATCCTGAAGCTCCACTGAACTTATTCCCTCAGTGAACATCTCTTGTATATGAGGGCCCCAAATTGGATGTATTTCAGACGTGGTCTAAGGAATGTCAAATGAGATAATCACTTTGCTCATTTTACTTGCAGTGCTCCTCTTAATACACCCCAGGAGGCTGTCAGCGTCTGCTGCCGGGGCACACCGTTGATTGTGCTTAGCTTGCTGTCTGCCAAGACCTCCAGGTCTTGCTCAGCAAAGCTGCTCTCCACCAAAGCAGTGCCCAAGCTGTATAGTTGCAGGGGGCTCTCCCTGCACAGCTTTTCATGTGTCCTTGTTCATTTCCAGAAGGTTCTTGCTAGTCCAGTCCTTTAAGCTGCTTTCCTGAATAGCTGCTGTGCCCTTGAGCATACTGTCTGGTTCTCTCTCCTGCTCTGTCAATTTGGTCTCATCTTCAGACTCTGTGATAGTGCATCCTCCAGGTGATTGGTGAAGTTAATGAACAGGGAAGGGCCGATGACAGACCACTGCAGTATTCCACTTATTACTTGCCTCCAGGTAGAGTACCAGCCATTAACCGTTAAGCTGAACTATCCAATGACTTCCTTATACTCACCCCAAATCTAGGATTTTTATCATAGAAGGCAATCAGATGATTAGTTATGATTTTCCCTTTGTAAAAATCATGTTGATTGTTCCAAATCACCATCTTCTCCTCCATGTGCTCAAGATGTGCTCCAAGAGGCCTTGCTCCATAACTTCTGAAGGGGTTGTAGTGAGGCTGACCATGCCCTTTTTGAAGATGGGTGTAACATTTGCCTTTCTCCACGCTTTGGAGCCTTTCGCCAACCTTTCAAAATTACAGTGGCCTCATGACAACACGGGCCAGTTCTCTCAGCACTCTTGGGTGGAGACTCTCTGGTCCCATGGACTTCATGGTTTGAAATCAAGAAAATCATCCCTGATTGCTGATATTTCTCCTTGAGCCCTGCTTTTCACCTCAGATGCCCAAGGGACCTTGCAAGTGAAGGCTGAGGCAAAGAAGGCACTATATGTGCCTCAGCTTTTTGTGTGTCCATTGTTACTAAACAGTCTACTCCATTCAGCAATGATCCCGTATTTAATTTGTTCATCCTTTTACTACTAACAGAGTGGTAGAAGTTCTTCTTACCCTTCACAGCTCTTGCAAATTTCAGCTCTCCTGGAGCTTGGCTTTCCTAACCCCATCCCTGTGTGCCTGAGCAATCTTTCGCAACTCCTTATTTGTTGCCTATCCCTGCTCCAACCTCCTGTATTCTGTTTGATTGCACTGGGGCTCAGTCACGAGTTCCTTATTTACACTGTCTAATCTCCTGATAAATCTACTTGACATCCTGCATATTGCACTTTGCTTGGAGGATGCTGTACTTAAGTCCTTGGCAGCTTTCCTTGAGCTACTTTACACTTCAGAGCTGTTTCCCATGGGATTCTACCTGTCAGTTCCCTGAAAAAGCCAAGTTTGCTTTCTTAAAGCCCAGGGTCTGTACTGTCCTACTTACCATCCTTACTTCCCTCGGGATCTTGAACCCTATTTCATGGTCACTACAGCCAAGGCTGCCACTGACAATCCACAGCTAATTCTTCCTTCTTTGTGAATATCAGATCCAGCTGTATGTCTTCCCTGTTTGGCCCATTCATTTCCTGTGTAAAAAACTTATCCCTATCCTCCGAAATTCTCCTGCGTTGGTTACATCTCACTGTGTGCCCTTCCAGCAGATGTTGGAGAGGCTGAACCCCCACCAACATATTGAGAAGGCTGTGATCGAGAGACCTCCATGTTAGAGGAAGGCTTCATCCACTTTCTCACCTTGATCAGATGATCTGTAACAGTTACCACAATACGATCTTTATTGGACTGCCTTCTGACCCTGACCCACAAGCTCTCACCCAGGATGTCATTTATCTCATAAGAGAGCTCCATACATCCAAGCTGCCTTTTCACATAGAGGACAACTTTCTTGTCCTCTTCTCTTGTATCATTCTTGAGGAGTTTCTATTCATCCCTCACATTACTGTTGTCCCACCACATCTCAGTTGTTCCAGTGATGTTGCAGTTCTGTGTGTAGTGCTCTTGGTCTTCCTGCTGGTTTTTCAGGCTGTGGACATACATTTGAGATGTGTGTGCTTTTGCCCTATCTTATTATTCTTGACATCTCTCTTGCTCCCATACACTTGCATCATTTGCTTTCCGCTACCACTCTGTGTTTCCTCACCTAACTGTGGATCATAACTTCCAGTTCCCAATCTTTCTGGTTTACAGCCCTTCTTACCATGATGGCCAGACTTTTGACAAAGATACTCTTGCCTGACTTCATCAGGTGTATTCTGTCACTCCCCAGCAGTCTTCAGTCCTCAAATAGCATCCTGCCAATAACGGCTGGTTAAAGAGTTTACAAATACTGGACCAGACCACTACTTGGTGTGAATGGATCACAGCATAGCATAGAGCAGGTGAACGGTAAGCATGGAGAGGATTTTGTCTTTGTGCTCAAAGGCATCATCCACTTTCCTAGAGAGCTACCTGAATTTGCAAGAGGTGCTCAGTTCACTCATTAGGAGTTGATTATTAAGTCCCAACAGAGAGGGTGTTTAGCATGGTGTCCTTCATATAGTGTGCATCAACTGACTCTTTCCTTCCCTTGACTGTGCTTGCTCAACTTCTCTCTCTGTGATCTGAAGCATAGACTGCTGCTGAGCTGCAGCACTCAGTGGCCTAATCCTCTTACAACACAGGCAACAAATGAACAGATCTCTGAGGTTTTCACTTCACTGCTGAAAATGCAGACCTTGGTGCTGAAGGCAGAGTAGGGAGCAGAGGTGAGCAGTGCACTCATTGTATTGTGTGTGTTTTCAGAATGGTGCTGGGATTGATACACGTGTTCTCTCCACAAGGGTCTCAGGTGGAGAGTGGCTGCTGCCATGCTGGCATGACCAGGCCTTCTGCCCAGGACGTAGAGATAAATGGAGACTGGTGGCACTATCTGGTCAGGGACTGTGAATCAGAGCTGGTCTGTTGACTCACACCTGGGCTGCAGTGGGAGCACCACTTCCACTAACAGAGTGCCTATTTACCCTGTTGGAACTGGGTGGCAGATCAGCCACTCCTAGTGGTGTAGCATCAGCAGTCCAAAGAGAGGACCCAAGATTGATAGATACTTTAAGACCATTCAAGAACATGCTTTCTGAGCCTCCAGCCCCAGAGTTTCCTTTTTCTGTGAAGTAATCGACAGAGCCAATGGGTTCTCTGCCATTAGAAGAACACTTTCCTTAGACTTATGCTCCAGGGGCACCAGTGTCACTTTTCACCCTGGAGAAGTCATTTATTCCATAGGGACCCATTGTAACTTCTAGACTCTATGCCACTACAGACCTCAATAGAGACCCATGTGCGGCTGATGCATGAGGTCTGCGGTGTGCGTTACAGGCACCCATGCCATTTGGCTGCAATGCTCAAGGAAGGGCTATTGAGCCACTGTTCAGGAGACATGCCTGATCTAGGTAGTGTTCCAGACCAAAATAACAATCCAAATCTCCCACTAACTTCGAGTCAGGCATAGCAATTTGGCAGCAGAAATTTAGACCCAGTAGTTCACATCAGAATATGTAATAAACACATACTACAGAGAGGAATGTGTGCTTAGCTGAACATTTGCTTTCTGTAACACTGAGAGATCTGACATTCCCTGAAACCTACTTTGGACTACAGACAACTCTGTATTGGGGAAATTAGACAACAAGCAATATCTGAGCCAGATCTTTTGTATTTGTACTCATCAAGTACTAAGCAGAGAAGTATCTACATAGGGTTAGACACTCAGCCTCTTAAGATTATGCTTTATTGGAGATGGTGGAAATAAGGGCTCCACCTATACTAGTGTTGTTTTATAACAGGGCATGGCTTGTATGCTGCCTTGAAGATACTCTTCTGCCTCTGTGAATGCAGAGGTTCAAATCCCGTGAAGCCATGGTGTGACAGCCTCATCAGCAGCAGTCCACAGCTCACAGCTTCTTAACTCAACTGACTCCGGAAGAATGCAGTCCCGGACTAATTAAATAGATGGCTGCAGCCTTTCACAAGTTGCAGTAACACATTGCCCTTTGCTGTTTCCAAGGCTTTCAGGAGGAATATAGTAACTCAGATGGACATTAGCGTAGGCCATATGCATACACTGAAATTAAACAACCCTTCAGTTTCCTCGTTTTTACATATATAATTATGTGCAATGAAAATATGAATGGGGACTTCAAAGCCAAAAGGAAGTTTAAAGAAAAAAATTCAAGGGAGTACAACAGGAACGAGGAAGACAGCCTGTATTTAAAATTGTGTCATTTTACCTATCAACATTTGCACAGGAATTCTGAGCCAGATTTGTCTTTATACAAGTCCCCTCAAAATAACTGGATTCATTCCAGCTATTCCTTATGTGCTGAAGTACCTGCCAGCTAAGAGCGTGCCGTCAGGCAGCACCTTCCTTTGTCCTTGAGGAATCTCTATTGGAGATATATCCTTTGGAGGATATAATCAGCAAAACTTGGTTGTTGAATGGCTGAATGCTGCTTTCATCTGGTGTCTGAAAAGAACAGTTAAAGGCTGAGCATTTTTAAAGGAATTTGGGAAAACTGGCAGTCATCATTTGGCAGACTATATCTCAATTGACTGTATCTGACAGGTGAAAGATACCCAGTGCCAGTAAGTACCCTGGGGTAAACACCAATAATTTGTGAGTTCCTCTGAGAAACCTTTGTGATGTGATCGAAGTTTGCAACTCTTCTGAGTAGGGGTATCCATATGCAAAATACATATTTTAAACATATTTTTAATTATATATATATAAAATAAATATACACTTAGTCATATATCTATTCCTGAGATAAATTACACGTAAGAATTTGATGGAGACACTATTGCCATAATGTGGCAGGTTAACTCACTTGTGTGTATTATCTTTGCCTGATGAGAAGGCAGAACGTGTACTAATGGTCACAGTTTCACAGTCTGCAATGTCTGATATGCCAGTGTACTGTAACCATGACTCAGACCCTCTTGCACACCACATAACTCGCGTTTTCCGTGAAATGTTTGCCAATGTTTCACTTTCTCACTGGGATTTGTTCTTGTAACTGGGTGTGTATCACTCAGACATCCTGTGTCTGTGATTAAGGGGATTTTTAGCCACTGCGGCTGCTGACAGCAGAATTGACTGCCTTGGCAATTGTGTAATAGTACAATTTTACTTCCACTTTTGATTTACTCAAAGTAGGATTAGGGACCAGCATTAAAATCAAGTGCCTGGCCATTGCAAACAGCATTCCCTTAGAAGCTGCCATGGATTTTTGCACTTAAAAGCATATTATGAAAAGAATCTTTAGACTTCACAGTGCACTTGTTATGGACAGCTATTTCTGAGGGTATCTGAGGACTTTATAACTCCTACCAGAGTTGACATTGTTCTTTATAAATGTAGACAAGTACAGCTAAAGCTGACAGAAATTATTTATGTCAATGAAGTGATTGAATTACAGCAATCATTGTACCTTCAGATATAGCAGGACTGGTGTGAATCAAAACTAAGTGAGAAAGATCCAAGTCAGCAGAAGCAGAAGGATGGAGTCCACCATAATGCAGCAGCTCTGCACACTGCCCCCACACACTTAAACTGCTCTTAATCCTCTCCCAAAATGGGCACAGCTGGAGCAGGCTTGTAACAGCTCTTAAATGATATAAGGAAACCATTTTCCCAGCTCAGATTATAACAACACGGAGGGATTGTTTGAGACACTTTATGTAAGCCTCAGTGGTCCCAGATCTCTATTTAAAGTGTGCAGGGGGTGGTAGCTACATGCAGCCTGCCTGTGGGTAGGGCTTTGACTCCCAGTTTGCAATCTCAGCAGACTCCACACACGCACAGACACACACAGGCACACATGACAATTGCAAGACTGAAACTCATCCTAGAGTAGGAATGGTACTTGGCAAACATCAGGCTGTCAGGTTTCCTCTTTACAGTGCTTTATGAGAGATGGACAGACAGCCACTTTTCAGACTACCTTCATTTTGCAGCATAAACAAGAAACTCAGCTCTGATAATCTTTGGGTCTAAGATGGTTACTACAGTTTCTAATTGAAGTGATCCATCTGTTGATGGGCAGATAGCTTCATGTTCACGCTTTTGGGGATACACTGAGCTGCTGAGCTGTGCATCTATCAGAAGGAGTGCTAGAAAGTTATTTTAATAACCATTTCTCATGCAGCCCAATGTTGCATAGACACCATAGACACTCAATGACAGACTGCTTCTTTAAAATAAAAACTTTTTCCTTTTTTTAAAAATAAAAACTTTTTCCCTTTTTTTAAAAAAATAACTTTTTGCTTTTTTTTTTTTTTTTTAAATAAGAACTTTTCCTCTTTTTTTAATCTTACCATAAGGTATCTCTCATACGGGGAATCAGATCTCTCAGAATGGTTGCTCACTGCCCTGTGCCAACTGGAGTCCCCACTGCAATGGTCATACAAGTTATAAGTTGCAAGCCATCCTGCTGTTCTGCATGACGTGCAATGTGGTGGAAACCATTACACAAGGGGTGTCCGGAATCACAAAGTACAGCTCAGCAGAAAAGGTTACGTGCAGGGCAGCATTAAGCCATCACATGCATCACTTCCACTTCCTGTGTCACCCACCCATTGCCATGGGAGTTTTGATGGACTGGTAACTGCAGGAAAAATAAGGGAAGTTGAGTCTGGGAAAGAGGGAGGATGAAGTTTCATGTTAGTCTAGCTGTTTGTGTTCTTTCCTGACGGCCAAATCAGGGATCAGAAACTTGTGGGGCCTGCCAATAAATTAGCTGAAAATAAATTTCCCAGCTCTGGACTTTCATGTGCATGACAGCTACATACAAATCTGGTTTAAATAATTGTGTACAAAATACTGTCCTAGATGAGTATTTTTGCATCTGCAGGAGCAGTTTGTGCTGGCTGCAAACATCCATGTGCAACTTGATTCCTTCTGCAATTGCCAAAGGAGCAGAACGGCATGAGAACCTCAGGGGCACTCCACCCCAGGTGTTAATCAACACACACATGTTTAGACATACAAAGGAGATGAACTACAGCAGGAGCTACATGGGGAAATATGTAGAGCTGTCCAAAATTCCCATCTGGAGAGCCCCTGTGTATCAGTCTAACACGGAGATGGCAAGACGTTCAGATCTGCTACCAAGGCAGTCTGTTGTCTCAAACCAGCTCTGCTGTCTCAACTGTGCCCATGACAAGCTGCAATGTTCCTGGACCACCAGAGGCTTAATGACTTTGAATGCACTTGAGTGTGCAGAGAGGCACAGCCCTGATAGCCAGCTTTGCCACAGTTGTAACTGTGGGACAGATTTGTGTTTCAGCTTGAGTTAGAATTCAAGTCTGTCAGCTCCTGACGCTCTAAGACATTTTCCTGGTTTTAGCATTTGGAAGTCTCTGTTCTTGGATTACTGATTGAAAGAACTTATTCAAATTGAACACACTTCAAATTTATTCTGGTTCATAAAACTTCCCAGGAAAATTTGTAGTATTGTCCAAAGCAATCAATCTGTGTTGCAGATAAGCTTTCATTTAGTGAAACCTATGATTTACCATTTTAAGGGAATCAATGGCCCCTGCCACACTCACAGTAAGGGAACCTTATAATGAGTTGTAATTTGGTTTAAATTATAACAGCAACCGTTACATTAACTTTAAGCTTTTCTTCATCCTGATATTTGCTATCCATGGATTTCACTATTTGCATGTTGCCATGAACCTCTGGAGGACAACAGGTAAATTCATCAAGCAGCCAAAGCTGACAGAGAAAGCAAGGCAGCCCCACAAAACCTCTTGTGATTATGCTCTGCTGATTTCTTTTGCAAAGGTAAATGGGGGTTGCATTGAGGCTGTTTCTTCTACTCTCCAGGTCCCCAGAGACACTTTGCCTTTCTGAAATGCTGTTTTATTCCATCCCCAGTAACTGTCCAGGCCTGCCCCAGACCTGCCCCATGGATGCTGAGCTGCTGAGGTTCTCTGAGCTCTGCTTGACCATAGAGTCCATAATGAGTAGTCTTAATACAGACTTTGAGAAGGGTAGTGGGCTTGTTAAGAGTTGCTTCAGAGAAATGTTTCTATTACCCACACTACCTCGTGCAGTCTCCCTTCCCCTCAATAAGGAGAAAAAAGCTGCCCAAGGGCCACATCTCCAAGAGAGTGTCCACAGTCAGTTTAGCCTATATTTTACCAAACAGCTCTCAAACGGGTGCAGAGGCCTAGACTGGATGATAACGTGGCAGAGGATGATTTGATGTAGAAAACAGAAGCAGCCGCTCCCAGCAGCCCCAGCAGTGGAGCTGCACAGCCTCAGCAGTGCCTCAAAGAGTGTCTTCTCCACCAGTCCGGTCAGCAGTAATCGCTGTAATACAGCAGCTCGTCTCCTTGAGTTGGGGAGGAAAAAAGAACAAACCATATTGCTGAGAAATGGGGTTTGAAATAAGAGAGAGAAGGATTTGATAGCAGCCCCAGGCCAGCGCACTCTGCATCTGGGGTTTTCACTTCAGGTTTAGGTTTCTGGGGGTGAAGAACCCTAACTCCCTGTGCGTGTAAGTGAATAGTGCCCAACTGAGTGTGGCTTCACTCCCAACTGAACAGCACTGAAATATCGATGAACAAATGATCATCTCCAGTTTAATAACTGTCTGTGGGAATGGAGTGCAGCACTGTTTAATTTTTACCAGAAATAACCCCAAGCAAATCAGTACCAGCTGCTCTCAGCTTAGAGCTTTCCTGATAAGTATAAAGTAGCATAGATGCAAAAATCTCACAAAGTAATAGCTACCCCCATCTTGTCAGACTAACATCATGTATCAGCCTTTCTTTACAGCAGTGCCCCCCGGGTGGTAGCCACTGTTACTCAGAAGTGACAAGGTCTGGATCTCAGGCCTGAAATGTTCTCACCCACAGCTTTGGAGTTCCAGCAAAAACACAGCAAGAATTTCATCATGCTATTAAATTATGTTCATCTGCACTAACCTCTGGTGACGAACGGCTCCATCTGCATTTAATGCTGCCAGACTCTCTGCATCTGCATGAAATATAGTTATAATATATCTTAAGGACCTGTCAGGGAAAGAGCTACAGCATTTTTATGCAGGAAACTCCCTGAGGAAGAAATGGAACCATCTCAACACTCACTGCAGGAAAAAGCATTTGAGGAGATTCAGTATGAGATGAGTCTCAGAAGGGCCCTGGGACCCACAGCAAACAAAGAGGCTTTGTTTCTGCCACACAGCCATCCCTGCTGAGGAGTGACAAGCTTTTGGAATGGAATCAGGATCTGGAACAATGAAATGGTGTGAAAGAAACCAATTTCTTATATTTCAATTAGAGCAGTCCCCTCTCCCTTTCTCATGCTTACCAGTAAACAGGAGGCAGGGCCAACCCGTGCTGCAGCAGCACAGAAGTGACGGTGGCAGTGTTGTGCTGAGGCATTGCCTGTGGTCAGTGGACGTGGGCGACATGGAGCTCATCATGGGCTGGCCTGCCCTGATGGGCAGCAGGACCACAGAGAGCTTGCGAGGAGCAGCCAGGCCCCATGCTGGTGGTATTTCATGGCTGCTTGATAGTATTGCCCATGAGCAACACTGTGTCATCTCCTGCAGCCCTGGGGAAGCACAGTTTGAAAAGATCGTAAAGGTTATGCCCAACTTTTCAGGCCCTTGAGTCTCAAAGACAGGGATAAGAACTGGTTTTCATACCATCAAGTTAGTGAACACTTGCTACTTCTCCTTTACAACAGCTTGCTGTTTCTCAGCACCTCACTGAGGTTCATGCTCCACTTGCTCAGTAAGGTACTTCAAGAGCAAAATGAGTCACCTCTTTTTAATACATGTCCTTGCACAAGAGCAAGCTCCAGACTTGTTCCTTGACTCTCCCAGATAAGAAGTCCTCAAACTAATACAGCTCTTGCCACCAGCTAGTAAACAGAGAGGTGGGATCTGCTGTCCCCCTTCCCCACATGCACTTCTGGTTGCCTGAACTAAGAATCCATGGACCCCTTTCCCATGAGCAGTCTTTGCCACTTTTCCAGTCTCCTCCACCAAACCAAAATGAAGCGACGAAACTGCCACAAGTTCCAGCTGGGAAGAGAGAGGGAATGCGGGGAGGAAGAGTGTTTCCTGACTTGTAGCCCAGCTCAGACACAGCCGGCTGTGCTCCGAGAGGGAAAGACAAGCTTGTTATGGCAGAATAAATGTCATACAAAGAGTGATGTTCCTGCCTGTGGTCCAGTGTTATTCTTTTCTGCACTGTCTACACGTATACAGACAACTTTATGGTGAGAATGAATACTTGCCTCCAGCTGATACGTGGGGAAAATGGAGTTAACTAATCCCATTTCCTTGTGAGGGTTGCATTTCAAGCATAGGATTGGGTTTAGCCACCGTTTCTGAGTGCTTCCTGTAATTCAAGAAATCCTCCTATGCCAAGCTCAGCACTTCAGCAGTAACCCAGCTGGCTTTCACTGCATGTCCTGAGAGATGCCTCCTTAAAGTCCACCATCTCAGAGACACAATAAACTTTCCATTTAGCATTTTACTGTCTTGGTGACTTAAACCCTAAGTTTAATCCTGGCATCTCTGCAATCAGGATCTGTTATGATCTGCCAAAGTCTGCCAGTCTGACTTGGGACTGTGTGTGAGATGGGAAGAGGTGCAGAAGTGGAGGTGGTAGAAGAAAGAGAAGCAGCAGTAGTTTGACAGATGTGAGCAAAATGATTGCTTGGTATTATGGAGATGCATAATTCCCTTCCATGGCATAGAAGGTCCTTATGCCATAATAGTAAATCCTGAATATGAAACCTAGAGATGCAGTAATCACTCACTGAGTTTTTGGGAGAGTATTTGAACTACCTTGACTCAATCCTGGAATAAAATTGCTTGTAATCTTCAAAAAGCAATGTTATACCGTATCCATTGTACTTTACTGCAGAGGCTGTTGTGTGTGTCTTGCTCCTGAGTATTTGCAGACTACACTGAAGGCTTCCCTGACTCTGAGACTGCGTTTGTGCGAAGGAATAAAACCTGAAAGCCCCCGGCACGGTTCCGCTTGTGCTCACACAGCCAAACTCTCATCACTGAACAGATGGCTGCATCCAGACAGCCTGCAAGGACCCAGGCTCGTGCCAGCCCTCACCTTGGCCAGACATGGTGTGGGCTGCCCAGATCTCTCCCCTGCCAAGGAGCAATCTGATGATTTGATTGCTGATCATAAGCTGGTGCTCAGGCCTGGGTTCTGGCTCCGTTTTGCTCTTTGCTGTAGTCTAAAGCCTCACATGTCATGTGGAGAAGCCTTCTCTGGTGTAAGAGGTGGGGTCTCACGGGGCGGGCTGCCCCTGGTACTCAGCTTGTGGGCACCTGATGGCCCAGCTGGCTTAGGAGCATCATCGCTGCCATAAACCACAGCAGGGACAGTCAAGGGGCTCTTTCCTGGCATATATGTGTGCACAGGACAAGCGATTTATGATAGGAGAGGTTTTTCAGGGAGGCAGAGGAAGGATGTGCTGGAGTTGAGGGCTTTTCTGATAAAAGAAGAATTGTCCTGAACAGGAACTGTTGGGTTTTTAGAGACATTTAAAGGATCACAAGAGGACATGTGTGTTGAGGAGGGTATGATGATGGCAATCTCCCAGCTCAAGTGACTGCACAGCCAGGCTCCTTCTGCTGGGGACTGAACAGCTATAACAGGAGCAGCCACAGGCTCTGGCTGCACTGGGGGAAGATGAGAGATGAGAGAAGGAGAAAAGGAAAGCCTGTGTGAGGAACCAAGCTTATGCCAGGTATTGAGGGTGCCTGTAAATGAGTCTGGAGCAGGACAGGATGGAATGGAGGCCATGTCAAGTTTCAGGAAGAACAAAAGAGAAGGGAGAAAAAAGATAATTACTAATTCATCCTCTTCCCCATCAAAGCTATATGGTGTTTCCTCCTATTATCTCTGAGCCAAGCCCTGCTTCTCCCCTCAATATCCTGTCCCACTTCTTTCTCCTACTTTTTACTTTTCTTCCTTTTCTTCCTTCCCCCCTCCATTCCCTCTGCACTCCTCCTGCATGTGTTGAGCATCTACAACATGCTCAGGGAGGGGCAGCATGGGGAAACATCGGTGAGACTGAGGTCTGTGGCCCTCACTAAGCTCCTCCCAAGCCTTATTTCACTGTTGGACTAATTGTGGCCAGTGCATGTGCCAGCATTCTGGGCATGACACCACAGTGCTCTGGAAGAAGATAGTCGGTTGTTCTTGCTGGGTTCCTTCAGCGGCTGCATCCACCCGGTCCCCACTCTTCCAGACCTTATTGATTTTATGGGTGCACGGGCAGAAACCTGCCAAGGGAGGTTTGTCACCCGTTTTTGCAAACCCAACTTTCAACAGCAGTGATAACCACCTTTTACAGTGTGCAGGACCTAGGATTAGCACCACAACCAATAGATGCTCAGACAAGGGAAGCTTTGGGGCCTAAGGGTGGGGGTGATGGTGAAAATGAGCATATTTGCCAAAATACATCCAGGGGTTTTTTACTGCAGCAAGATTGTGAATTGACATAACTTCCCCTCTCAGCACAGAGGCATCCCAAAGGCACGCAAAGGGTTTGTGGCAGAAAGTGTTTCTGCTTGGCCATCTGGGCTCCTGTGCCTGAAAGGGGATTTGGCTAACCCTGAACATGATGCCATCTGCCAGATCCATCCACTTCTCCTTTGCTATCTGTGTAATACTCCTTTTATGTACCCACAGCAAATGGCAGACCACCTGTGTGTTTCATCTTTTAAAAAGAAACTCCCAACGTGGCTGGCTCTGAAATGCAGGATTAGTTGTGGAAAGTTTTCTTCTGGCCATAATGGGTTATGTTCTCAATGTCCAAAGTTAAAGGTGTGCAAAGACCCATGCCTGGATTTAATTCATGCTGAGGCCATGGATGGCTCAGGCAAGAATGCATGCAATTGATTTTATATTTATAAGCTCCACGTCTGTTTTACTGCACTGACAGTAGGATGCAATTGTGCTAGGTGCTGTACAAACAAGATGAGAGAAAGCCATTTTACACTGAAATACAACTTGAAATCAGAGAACTGTTTGTGGCTGAAAGTGCCAGTGGTTATTTCCACTCAGATCAAATGGTTTTGCCACCATTGCCTCTCTTTCGAGGGTATCTCTCTTTAAATTGAGTGCCTGTTTCATCCCAGATTTTCCAGGTTCCAGACATAGACGAAGTGTGTTATTTGTCAAGCTGAAGGAAACATGAACTGCCTTTCAGACAAAAGGCTATTCAAGGGAAATGACACCACCAATGCAAGAACCAGCAAACTCACATTGCTACTTGAAATTAAAAGAGCGAAGCATCACAAATTACCCGAATTCCTAGATATTGGAGAACCAGCCAAGTCCTGCATTCTCGTGCACGTTTTGGTTAGAGCTGTGAGCAAGCAGACTTTCTTTTTTGAGCATTTTCTCTAGAGCTAGACAGAGTTTTGTTTAGAACAAAATTATCAGTATTTGATGACACATATTTTACATTCATCACAGCTATTTACTGATTCACTTGCCATGGTTAATGGGATAGCAAATGATGAATGTTTAATGGAGGGCACTCCACAAATGGTCAAGGCAACTGCAAAATATTTAATGTTTCAGAGGAAGCAATGTACTTGGGAATGTCCCTTCCCTTGCCCCTGTATTTCTTTTTTCTCCCATCCCTGGTGGTATATGCCATGGGAGTGCCTTGTCCATTGCTCTCCCAGCTCTGATTATGGTACAGTGATGGGCATGGATGCCAATAGGATAAATGTAAATTTGGGATTTTTTGAAGGGGAAGGAGGGAGACTAGAGATAGCTCTGATTATAATTCAGTCTTCTGAGTTGCTGGTGCAAGAGCATTTTATCCTGTGTCTCTTTACATGGTACTAGTTGTAGCTTTGTACACAGACTATTTGTGTTTATTAAAATGGCTTTATGGGATAAGCACCTTCACCAAACTTCAGGCATGCAAACAGAAACACTCAGGGTCACAATGAGGTTAATGTGTGGGTGCTCCAATGACTCTGAGGGACTCATAAGGAAATTTATTGGTTCTAGCGTTGTTTGGCAGCTGCTCATCCACCTACTCGTTATTCAGCTTTTCTCTTCTCGTCCTTTCCCCCATACTATTCCCCTGTGGCCTTGCCTGGCACTGCTTCCCAGAAGGAAAGAGGCCAGACTGCTCCATGGGGAGGACCATGCCTGCAAGGTAATGGCACCACCAAGCAAAACCCAATGACTAGTGAGGATATTGTGCAGCCAAGGAGCTGAACTGCCTCTGCCTGTTGAGATGTTATAATTCCCATTGACTCGCTGCTTACTTACTAAGCTGTATTTGAATCCTGTGCCTTAGACCAGAGAGCATATTTTCTACAGACAGTTGACTTAGTGAGCAGCAAGAAGGTTGGCAAGCTACCAAGGGAAGTTGAACAAAAAGGTGATTTTCATTCTCCAAAGGCTGCAGAGCTGGCTGCTGGTAAGGTGCTCTCACAGATCTGGACTCCAAATGCACAGGACTCCTGAGGAATTTAGGAGTCTCTGTTAAGCCTGTTAAATCCCCCTGATGTTTCTAACAATAGCTTAGATTTTATCACTAATAAAAGAAAACTCGCAGTTCCTCTGGATTTAGTCCATCTTATCTCAACAGCTGAAAAGAGCTTGGGTAAA
The DNA here is from genome assembly GCA_039877255.1 of Loriculus beryllinus. NCBI lineage: Eukaryota > Metazoa > Chordata > Aves > Psittaciformes > Psittacidae > Loriculus > Loriculus beryllinus. The sequence continues at coordinate 14,678 of JBCJKH010057341.1, read as the reverse complement.
AGAATAAAAACCAAATTTTTTTTCTTTTTTCTTTTTTTCCCTTTCCTATCAGTGTATTAAGCCATTCTCTTTGCGTCAGTCCAAAACAGACAAACACTCTGACATTTCAAATACTCTTGAGCATTTGAGATGGAGTGATTCAGAGGGTTAATGTTCTGGAACTGTGGGCACTCCTGTCACTGAGTAGGGGCAGCAGCAGCAGCTGTGCATTGAGCTCCTCAGCCGTTCTATCTGTATGAGTGAGAGCGGTGCCACTGGCACTGATGACAGCTCAGGTTAGTTGAAGAGGGGACAGGCTATACTCTTTGACTGCCTGTGCCATAGACCAGCAGTTGAGGATCAGAGCAGGCACCTACAAGAGATACCAGAGGAACACAGAGTCACGGTATGGTTGATGTTTGAAGGTACCCCATGAGATCATCTAGTCCAGCCTTGCTGATCAGAGCAGCATCCCTTACAACAGGCTGCTCAAGGCTGAGTCCAGTGCACTTCTGAAAATCTCCAACAATGCTCTCTGGGCAACCTGCACCCTTGTCTGAGCACCTTCACAGTAAAACAGTGTTGGGTTTTTGTTTATGTTCACATGTAATTTTGTGTTTCAGTTTGTGCCTATTTCCTCCTGTCACTGGGCATCACAGAGGAGTCTGTGTCTTTCTTACTCCCCCCATCAGGTATTTATCTATACACTGATCAGATTTCCTTGAGCCTTCTCTTCCTGGGCTGAACAGTCCCAGCTCTCTCATCCTCTCCTCATGTGTCAGACCTTCCAGTCCCTTAGTCATTTTCATGGCCCTTTGCTGGACTCAGTCCAGTATGTGTGTGCCTGTCTTGTACCGTGGAGCCCAGAACATGGTAAAGTGAAACTGAACGCACAGATTTCCTGGCAGCGCTGTTAAAACAAATAAAACCCCTCCCTGTGAATCTTCTGTTCACTCCTGTCCCTCCTCCATCCTCTTCCCAGATATCAGCCAAAGCGTTGCTAGTTTTTCATGAGGAATGTTTCCACCAGGAAATTAAATGCTGGCTATTACAGTTCATATGTTACAGGCTCATGCAGGTTAGTTTAACCATCACAAAAAATGTGTCCTGCTCCTATGGCAAAGAGAAAGGTGAGGAAGAAGATTGTCTTAGGAAAACTCTCCTCAAGCCTATTGTGAATTCCATCTGAAAAGGGTGTTTACATTGCATTTAAAACAGCATTTGATGAATTTAAAACAGAGAAATAGCCACAACTGTTCAAGATGAAACTCTAGAATGTCTTTTCAAACAACATGCTGTGGTGAGGTTGATCCATCCATATGGAAGCAGAATCTTGGGGACTATGGGAGGAGTTTAAACTTGAAGTTTAGAAACATTTCCTGATCTTTTCTTTCCTTTAGTTAGAAAAGGGGAAAACCCCACAGCCATAAAGGACAACAGAAAACCACACTAGTTTCTTTTGGGAGTTTGCTTTATTTTTAGAAGCGTGACTGAGCTCCAAATGTTTGAAGTAAAATGTTTACATGAATATTTTAGGAGCACTATTTTTTGCTACTGTCAATTCCAATTCTGCTTCAAGAACTGTAGTCATGGGCATCTCTTACTCTAAGAAGCAGAGCAGGATTTCAACCTGAGTCTGTGGAGCTGAGCAAACAGGCTGGGTGACTTATTCTAGTATCGATTCAGTAAACAGCCTAGGTGTGTGCATAAAGGTTAGCATGTGCATGAACGACACCAGGCTCTATTAAATGCTTGCTGCATTCCGGTGTTTCTGGACTTGTTCTGTTTACATATGCATTATACACATTTGTTGTATATGCAATGCATTCACACACATATATAGCTATATATACAAGCACTTGCCTGTTGTGTTACTTCTGTGCAATATAGCTATTTACTTTTGCTTTCTCTCATTTTGGGAGAAGCAGCCAATCTGAGAGGAGTTGATGTTGTTACAGGTTGGATAATTGGATCCAGTGGCTGATCAAAACACAATTCTGCAAATATCCCAGAAATTCAACAATGAACCCTTTCAGAAAACATTTAATTCTCAGCTGCTGTTGGTTGGAAGATGGTGTCATCAAGGTAAACATGTTGTTAAATCTGTCCCTAACTTGTCTCATGTGACCAGTGCTCTTACCTGTTGCAGTACCAGAAGTTGAAGTCATACAACAAAAACCAGCTAAGATCCAATTTCAATGGGGGCTCAAGGACCCACTTGCATTAACTCAATTTCCCAATTTTGGAATGAAGGCCTTGCAAAACTCCTGGTTTTGCTTAATTTCATGTACCTAAGTGGTCCCTCAAAGACAGAAGATTTACCCAGGCCTAAGATCAGCATGTACACACATGATCTGCTAGTTTAGAGCCATACAAGGGCTGATAATCTGATTACACATTCATATTTGATAGAAACATTCAGGAACAAGGACACCTTCTGATCATGAAGTTCATTTATCCTGGCAGAGCAGCATGTCATATGATCTCTTCCCTGACCTTACCACGCTCAGAATAGCTCAGTGCTAAAGAAGTTCTGGCTTTCAACTCTGATTCTTGAGGAGTTCTTGAAGCAGGTCTTGAATGTGCCTCCTGATCCCTTTGATTGCTTTGAGTCATTCAGGGTTTCTCAGAAGAGAAACATTTCAAGGTACTTTTAAATCAATCTGTACCATTTTTCTGTTCATACACACTCAAATGGCTGAGTCCAAAGCCATACAGTACAGGCATGCACATGTGGCTCATCATATTTTCAAATGAATGTCATTCATTTTAAAATGATAACACCTAAAAGTATGCATATGGAGACTAGGAAGAATAATTCATTTGTAATAATCATTACATAATGATTCGGTTCGGCGATACACTGTCAATTAACACATGTAGCAAACTGCTTGGGTTTAGAATTAATAGAGCCCAGATAAAGTATCTGAGAGCACTGCTCTTGACATTTGATCAGTGCCACGTTTTGAGTTCCTGGAGAAGCCTTAAAGGTTAGTGCTATATTTCATTCTTCTGAGCTCTGCGTTCAAAAGCTCAGTTCCATAAAGCATCACCTGGTGCCAAGGAAAGGCAGGCATTATTTAAATCACATTCTGACATAAGCTGCGCTGAAGTCTCACTTGGCATGTTCTTCTCAGGCAAAATCAGTACCTTTGAGAATGGTTTAAATCAGATGAAGTACTTTTGCATACAGGTGCAAAAAGAGTAAAGAGGGAGATAATGAGCCCTGGATTGTGGCTTGGCCACCAAAAGGAGCAAATGGATAGAAATCCAACTGGGAGGGCAGAAGGGGAGGTAAAAGGTCACTTTCTATCCCCAATAGCACAATCTGAGAAACAGAGAAACAAAACAAGAAACTGGGGAGTTTGAGGTAGGGGAAGAGGAATTGTAGGAGTGCCATGGGTGGAGGGATAACTGCCCTGCTTAAGACAGTTACTGGGCATTGGAACACTATGTGAAACCCTGCTCTGGCCCTGCTGTGCACTGGTAGTGCAGCACCAACCCAGCTGTAGAGGGAAAGATGATGGGGTAACTACTAGGGACAACTTTGTGTGATGTGCTCCTTCTCCAGCGCGTGAGATGGCCTGGGGAGAAAGCCTTCAGTACAGCACCAAGGTATAAACAACAACTCTTGTCTGCACCCTGGGAAGTGCTAAAGAGAGAAGCTTGTGCTGAGCACCTGCTGTATATGTGGGGTGACTCCTGCCCCAGGCTGGGGGAGACATAGGGGAAGCAGAATGGCAATACCTGTAACAGCAGGTTGAATCCCTGGCACAAGAACTGAAGAGACTCTTGTGAAAGGACTAGTGGGAGAAAGTGTGTCTGAGGACTATTCTTGATAAAATACTCAGGGAGGGTATTCACTATGAGCCAAAGCCTGATCTGCTGAGAACTGATGGGAATCAAAGCTTGTCTGTGCTTCTGGCAAGCTGCATGCTGGCTGGAAACAATAGACTGTCCTACAGGCCATTCTCGTGATTCATTGGATGACATAGTCATTGTCCCAAAACACTGCCCTTTGGGGATTAGAAGACAAAATATGTATGTACAAAGACCAAAAATACCTCTGCATCCCTTGTGACTGCCTGACAAAAGGACAGCTCCAGCAGATGTACCTACGCAGCAGGTCTGGGTCCTGCAGAGAAGACACTTACTTCTCTGTGCTTGCAGTGTTCATCATTACACAGTAAGAGACTGTTAAAAATAGCCTGTAGTACAGATTTTTTCAGACCAGTCAAGGAGGACTTACAAAACCGTCCCAGGTGCCTTTTTATACCTGCAGCTGTGTTTTTCCTTGTCTATACAAGTTAAGAAGTGATTGAAGACATAATTTGTAGCATGGTGTAAGATATGAAATAAATAATAAGATGTCCCCTAAATACCTGATTTTTAACTCTGCTTCTAAGGTGGAATCTGATGTTTACTGCAATGTGAAGAATGAGACAGTAGGGGTATTTTAGTTTGTCAAGTAAAGCTTTGCCAGCTTTATTGCTATCATCTCGCAAATAAAACAAGCCGTGTTATTGAAGCAGTTAGTGTCTAATAGTGGGGTTACTTTGTTTTTTGGGTTTTTTTTTTTTTTTAATATAGGATAAAGAGCTTCAGAATAATAAGTTTTGGATTTCATAGAATTGCACTGCAAAAATAACTTTAGCACCTTGATGGTGATGAAATCCGAAACAAGAAATGGGATAAACATACAAATTTACAAGGCTGTAATGGTCTGAAGTGGGAAAGGAAATGCTGCTGTATTTAAATATATAGTCCTAATGAAAGAATAAAGACTCAAGAAGCCTGTAGAAGCAGGTATCCTTTCTCACTGATCCAGACTCCTAACATCTGTGAACTTTGAAAGAAGAGTTTCAAGTAATAGTGATGACATCTGGTTTGCTGTTTGTGTTCCTGAAATTTCTTGCCTGTAACTGCACAGAATAATCAGATTGCACTCTTGGCTGCTTGCTTTTAAATTAGCATTCCAACTCAAAATAGAGCATTTTGTTAAACACAGTCACAGAGTGGCAGATTCTTAGGGTTTGCTCCTAATGCTAAAAATTCTTCAAAAGCCTTAGTCTTCTCAAAAGAAGAATTAAAAGGAAAAATATGGGGTTGGAGTGCTCGCAGAGACACCTTTTGCAGAAGAGAAAGCTCCTGTGTCCAGTGTGATTGTGCAAATCTAGCCACAAGGTGAGTTTTTAGTCTCTGCCAACCTCAGTATCTTATCACACCATAAATGGATCCCCCCAGGCAATATTGATGTGCATCACAGGAACAGGCTTTAACAGCTCACAGGGCTGCTGACAGCAACGAACTGGGCAGAATTAGAAGCTTCCATGCCTGAGCTATCAGCTGAGTGCCCTTTAGCAGCTCTGGATTCACACCAGACTGAAGGTGCTGAGCAAAAGCGATAGGCATGTGAGGAGTGGTTGTACACCCATCCTCACAGACTCTCACACTCTCTGTATAGACACAGACATATATTTATGTTTGCATATATAGACGCTTACATAAATACATCATATTGCTTCATAATAACATTATTTACATGCTTTATATATATATATGTAGTCTATAGTATATATATATTATGACTACATCTCTCCTTATATGTATGTGGGTGCCTGTCTATGTACACACACACACTCCCATAACCACAGCATGATTTTGAATTCCAGTCGTACTGGAGTTTCCAGGGGCTCGTGAGAAGGACACAGTAATGCAGCTAGAATGTGTGTGCTGTGCAGAGCTGCACACCATCTTCTTGAGAAATGCTTGTTTACAGTCTACCAGGTAAACTGTTATGTACTAGGCTGCAAGTACCAACAGACATTGCTGGTGATTGGGCAAACCAAGGTTGAAGCAGGTGATCACAAAGCTTTGCCCTGAAGACACTCCTAGCCCATGAGAAGCTTCGAAAATTAGATCTTCACATCTATTTGCTCTCAATGCAATCAGATGGGAGCATGATACAACCCACACTGACAAAGGATGAAGTCAAAGTGTGGGCGTCCATTGGCTACTGGCAATGGGTACTGCACTGGCAGGCAGTGCGATGTGATGGAGCAACACATAGGTTTGCCAGCTAGCCCTAGGCATTGTCACTGGCTGCTGGTCTGGTCTCCTGTCCAGCTTTCTATCAGAGAATTGCAGCTGATAAAGTTCCCCCTGAGTGAGTGGATGGATGGATGGATGGATGGTGTCTTGGGTGACATGGTTTAGTGTGCGATGTCCCTGCCCATGGCAGGGGTTATGGAGCTGATTGATCTTAAGGTCCTTTCCAACCCTAACTATTCTATGATTTCATGATTCTATGATATGGCCCCCATGCCAGCTTAAGTACCTGGAAAAGGAGGATCTGCAGGTTCCAGTCATCCCGTCATCATGGCTTCACAGTGCAGTAGGACAGCTATTCACAGAGGTGGCTTCATGTGAGCTTATCAGTCATGATTCACTCTGCAATTCCACTACATAGGCTTAGAGATTACAGTAGGGTTCACAAAGATAGATAAGGTGAGGGATTCTATTATTTACATCTGATAGGTCTTAAGTATGACATAAAAGTCTGTTCTACTGCTCTAGATACATAGCACAGAAAGCAGTGGAGCAAGGAGCTGGGATACAGCAGGTACCACTGGATCTCCCCAAAGGGAAGGAGAAGTGTATTGGGTGCTCTGCCGTCCTGTCTGGCACTTGCCATGATGTTGATCATTGTACAGCAGGGCATGAAACTTTAATTCGCAGATTTGCATAGGGCTAAGCTGTGTTGTTACTTCTAACAGTCAGGCCAGGAAGAACAACAGACATCATTTGTCTGAGCCCTCAACAACTGAGTTCTCAACTCAGTCCTCTGAGTTCCCCCAAATTTGTCCTTGATCCAGATCCAGCAACTACAGTTGAATTCGAGGGTATCCTTCAGAGAAATATTGACCGAAAACTTCTCCAGGAGTGGCAACTCAATGGCAATCATCATTCTTATTAGTGAAAATAATTATATCATATTTCATGCTCCAGCTTGTCTATCACCTGTAAATGCAGAAGGCTGTTGCATCTTTATCTGTAACATCAAAACCCTTTGGCAGGTTCTTACAGACCATTTAGAGAGAATAAGTAGATTTTGTGTCTCTTGTAAGAGGTAACACAGACCTTCAGACAGTATTGGTCTGTGCTGAAATTTCCCTGATTTTATAATGTCCCGCTTGGAGAGTGAAGTCCAGGACTGGACACCATATTCCAGCTGCACTTGTGACAGGTATGGAGGCAACAAACCTGACTGAGCTCCTTCTCACTGACAAGATGGGGACTGCATTCGAGAAGAGCATTGACTCTGAAGGTCCCAACATGATATTGCAATTTTATTACAACTGATTATCCACGCTTGAGCTCTAATCCCTTCCAGGATTACTCTGCAAGACAGAAAACCTTATCAAGCAAACATGACCTGCATTTTTTTTGTTTCTAGATATGTTGTATTTTGCTGAACTGAAATACACATTATTTGCTTGTGCCAATATTTTTACCAATTCCTACAATATTGTCAATAAAGTTTGCTTTCTTCTGGATCTCTCCTGAAAAGGACAAAAATCCAGTGCCCAATTAGTCTTATCTTTTATCTCAGACAGAACACAGTTAAAATTAAGCAAGCTTCCTTACACAAGTCTAAGTGTATTGCTATAATTACCTCATGTCTATCAACAAAACTTCTCAAGCCAATTTAAGATTACTTTTAAAATGAGCATGTAATATCTTTCACCAATCTAGGTTATGCAACACTAATCTTATCACCTTCCTTTAGTTATTTATTTGTGGATTGCTGTACCAGTTCTTCCAATGCTGTTGGAAACCAACAGGTCTGTAATTAAGGGGCCATGAAGCACCAAGTGTCCAATGAACTGAGCTCAGACAAGGCACTGCTGAGACTCGAGGAGCAGCACAACTCACACCATGTGTGTCAAGCATAAGGTAATCAGACCAAGACCTTTCAAGGTCTGACAGACTTGTCTGGTGCAGGGAAGCAGAACCATGAATGCCTCTGAGGCAGTTGGCAGCAGGAAGGCACCATGGGCTCATCCTTTCTCACCTGTATTGCCCACAGCCCAGGACCCCATTCCAGCCCCTGTCACCATGAAATGCAGCTTGGCCCTGTCCTGCAGACCCCCAGACCAAGGATCCCATAGCCTGGGGCTGACAAAATCTCCCATTACATCTAGGGCAGAGAGCACAGGGGCTGAGCAAAGCCCCATGTCTTCCCACTCTGGGTCTGTGCATCACCCTGGCGAAGAAGGGAAGCAAGGGCACAGCAAACTGCAGGGACAGGCTCGATCAAAGTCAATCACCACCCATTCTGCTGCCTTTCTTTCTGTACACATACATAAAAGACAATAAGTAAAACATATATATTCATATATATAGAAAAACACACCCACATATACACACACAATCCCCCCACGTATCCTTTCTGAGAACAGTCTGAAAATCCTGTTTGCGGTTTTCTAGAGATCTCTAGAAATCATGCAGGAAAGTGATGGTGTAAAGCTGTGGTCAGAAAGCAGTTTGCCTTTCCAGTTACTCTGAGAAACTGAGCGATGTTTGCTTAATGAAAAGGTAATGCCTATTTGCCAAACAAACAGCTGCAGAAGGAGAGTAATGGGAGATGCCCCTCTTCGTATTGCTGTGATGCCGAGGGGAATGTTTCCTACCCTACTCCCTTTATTCTGTTTTTAAGCAGCTGCTGGTGTTCAAATAATACTTCTATGATCTGTACCAATGTATGAAGGCACCCTGAGGTTCTCTTCTTTGGAGGGTTCATAACTGGAGATGTGGCCAGGGCAGCTTCCAGGTAAAGAGGGTGGATGCTATAAGCAGACATCCCTTAGGACAGAGTGTCCCAAGGGTTGCTCTGACTGAAAATCCTGTAGGCCAGAAGCACACACAGCCACAGCCCAGAGCAAAAGCAATCCAACTCTGCATAAGCTGCCAAAAAAAGCATCAGCCTGGGCTGTTCCAAGAGCAGGCTGGCATGTGAGCCCACGCAGGCAGGGCTGCTGAGAGAGCCTCGGGAAAGGCATTCCTGGAAACAAAACACCCACTCGTGGTTTTCCTGAACGATGACATCTCCTGAAGGAACAGCCGCCCCTGGGGCCTGGTGAGGAGGACAAGGTAACCAGCCAAACCCCTGCTCTGTGTAAGGGCTGAGCCTGCTCAGCACAGGCAGCACAGTAGTGCTGGGGCAGGGCACTGTGGTCCTCTCCTGAGCAGCCTGCTCAATGGCAGAGCACAGACAGTCTCAGCAAGCTCACACCAGAAGCTGAGCTAAGAGACATCGTGCAGAGCCCAGCTCCAGTCCATAGCGCCCAGTCATGCTCTTGGTATTGATTCCCTGGAGCAGGGAAACCCTCGTGGAGCAGGCACAGGCACTGCTGTGAGCCCAGATGTAGGTTTTTGTCTCAGGAGGTGAGCTGGAGGGTTGTCCCTAGTGAGCACCGCTCCTGGGCCTGGAGAGAGCCTCTGGTTTTGGTTGAACAATGAGGGTTGCACTTGCATTGGGAATGGGCTTTATGTTCCCTTTACGCAATGAAATGTTGTGATTTTTTGGTTTCCAGTCTCTAATCACTTGTGCTGCCCATATCTTTGTGCAATACTGTGGGCAGTTTCCTCCAGCATTCCTGGCATTCCTCTGGCACATTTGACAGGCTGTGCAACTCCCAGGAAAGCCTGGCCCATTTTCCCACCTGGGTGCAGTGGACAGGACAGCGATGCTGACTCAGCTGCAACCACTGCACCGCTCAGAGCCACGCAGATCAAACCGAGCTGTCTGCACTGCAGGGAGGCCAGGAAAGCTTCTCCTTTCCCCTACTGCCCAGGAACAATGCAATGGGGGGCATTTGGAGAAGACCTTGTCACCCCAGTGATCCCTCTGTTATTTTGTGTGTACTAAAAGGTGGCTTTGCTATATGTAACATTCAGGGTAAGAGCCAATTTCACAGCCCCTAATGTGTGTGGGAGTGACCCGTGCTGCAAGCAGAAGCAGATGCCCCTCACTCCCCTATTCCCCACCAGTGAGCTCTGCTGTCTCCCTCCTTCACTGCCTCCTTTGCCATAACCCAGAGACAACGGCTCAGGAGCAACTTCAGTCCAACTCCTGTATCCAGCATTTTGTGAAAGAAACTGTCTCCGTTGATCTGCTGACCTTTGATCTTCGAATATAACTAAAGATCTTGAATTAATGCCATTGTCATCTATGGCTCTGTCTGTCTGACAGTGAGCCCAAGCTGCAGATACTCTTATTCGGTGCTCTGTTGAGATGTTCTGAGAAGCAGCATTTTTGCAACTGGTTAAATAGCAACCGTGTGCAGAGAGCAGGGTTGATGGGAAGGTGACAGCAGTCCCTGTTGCAAGGATTTGGCTAATTATAGAGTAGCAGCTCCTCTGCTGATGTGAATTGTCACAGCCCTGCTGGAAAGCACAAGCCATAAAATTCACATCAGCTGAAGGCTCTTCACATAAGCCAAGAATTTGCTGCAGCTTTGTCTCTCTAATATAAATATTTATGTGGATGGATCTGGCTCCATCTTGTGATTTCATAGCCTATGAAATACCCAGGGCTTCAGACCTCCTCCTCGCCTCTCTGCCTCATTATAGCTCTAACAGAAGGTATTATAAATAACAGGGCTGATTTCCTGACATAAGGATTTTTATTTAAATCTTGATTCTATGACAGTCAGGTCATACTACGACTGGCAGTAATTAACGTGCACGTGGGTTGCCTTTGTTATCCTTGCGGATATGGAACGCTTACATCCATTCTGAAGCACCAGAAGATCCAGAAAATAACTAAGGTGATTATAAGTACCCATTTCATTTCAAGTTGGAAACTTCCTTCTTGTCTTTAACAATTCTTGCTTATTGTCTGTAACCGAGCACACAGAGGAACACTGATGTTTTTAGGGTACTAGCTGCTTAAAGCCTGGACATCATGGTGGATATTTAAAGAAAGAACAGAAAGCAAAGAACTGCTGGGGTGCTTTTCCAGAGGTCTTCTGAAAGAGTGCTTGTGAGCATGGGTGATGTGTGCCGTGACACTGGGGAGAGAGCAGAGAAGTGGCATCACAGACCATACATAGGAGCTATGAGCTGAAACTCCACCTCTGCTCATATCTGTGGGTCCGAAACCCTCTGCTCAGCACCACACTGAGGCACAAAAATACTGCTTTTAAAATCTCTCAGGGCCAACAGCTTCACCCCCAGGTGAGGCTGGAGCTGCCCCAGGCTGTCAGAGGGAGCTGCTCAGTGCCCATGTCTCAGACAAGATGCAGACATGGCTCCAGCCATGCGGGTTGACTTCCATCCAGTACCCTCATAACGTAGCTAGCACATGCCAACAGCATCAGGTGTCCCATTAAGTGCAGAAATGCTGAAAACAAACCTCTTTTACTTAAGATAAACATGGTAAATTGAATTTCCTCCTGTGCCAGGAGGGGATTTGAAAGCACATCTTCCAGGAGCCAGAAAGCCTGCTGGCAGGTCAGGGATGTACCCTCACACCGAAGCTGTCTGATGGTCTAAAACCAGGTATCAGACATCCTGGAGATGTCAGAGGACCAAGGACACAAGTGGCTGGCACTGATCTGGAAGTCCTTTCACTCACCCAGGCAGACAAGCCCCCATTTCTCTTCCTTATTCCCCAGGCTGGTGCTGTTGTAGCTTGCCAAGTCATGCGATAAAGAGCAGGAGCAAGAATGGGGACCAGGACTCAACCCCCTTCTCCCTCCTGAGTAGGCATTTGGACTGAATCTGGCTGAGATGGAGTCAACTCTCTTCGCAGCAGAATGTGTGGTGCTGCATTTGGGATTTGTGGCTGCACCAGTGTTGCCAGCACACCAGTGTTTTAGCTGTTACTGAACAGTGCTTGCAGAGCTTCAAGGCTTTCTCTTTTCCCGACTCTGCTTCCCACAGGAAGTAGGCTGGCAGTGGGTAAGAGGCTGGGAGGAACACAGCTGGGACGGCTGGTCTGAACTGGCCAAAGGGCTATTCCATACTACATAATGTCCTGCCAGCAATAAAATTGGGTAGAGGAAGGAGAAGAAGAGGAGGCTTGGTGCTTCCAATTTATCTGTTGCTCAGACACTAGCTGGGCATCAGTCTGCTTGTGGGAGTGATTTAATTTGCATCACCTGTGTTTTGTTTCCCCTTCCTCCTTCCCTCCCCTTATTAAACTGTCATCGTCTCAGCCCACAAATGTTCTTGCTTTTGTTCTTCGCGTTATCTCCCAATGTCTCTTAGGGAAGGGGGAATGAGGGAGCAGCTGTGTGGGTGCCTGGCTGCTGGATGGGTCAACTCAGCTTAGTGCTTCAAGCACCCAGCTACTAAGTGACATCCAGGGAATTTCATGGAGATGGGTGAACCATCACCCATTCCAGCCTGGATGTGGTTCTGAGCAACCTGATCTAGTTCAAGATGTTCTTGCTCATTGCAAGGGGGTACTGGACTAGATGACCTTTGAAGGTCCCTTCCAACTCAAACTGTTCTGTGATTCTATGATCACCAGGAGAGCCAGGGTAAGAAGGATGTAGCCTCAGAAATGCCAGCTGGACTGATGGCCCAACAAATGTTGTCAAACCTTCCCTGGGCAGGTAAAACACCTTCGCACTGAGACAGGGAGCTGCATAGACCTGCTGTTCTGCATGCAGACAGAGCCTGCAGTTCAGGCATAGAGGTACCTCTGGAATAAGTTTGAGTAGGAGTCATGGACACAAGGACCTCAACTTCCCTTTGGAAGTGCACCTTAGCAGGGATCTTTTCTAAGTACATTCCCAGGGTCAGGCTGATAGGTCTGAAATGGCTACAGTTACCTTGTCTGTGTGCTGACATTGCAGATTTGCACCTGAAAAGCCTATCAGGTAACACCATTCAGACCTCACACAGCAAATCCAAGAGCAAACAAACAAAAAGCTCAACCCAAAAGGTAGATGTTTCCTAGCAAAGTACCAATTGCTCTCTGAATCACAGCTCCTGAATCACCTTCTCGGGTAAGAAATTGGAGGGACTGTAACAGTAAGTCACAAAAAGATACTAGTTTGCACATCTTTCTGTGCTCAACTTGTTCCTCTATTCATTTTAGACATCATAGGTGAGGATAATCATAATTTCAACAGGTGCTTGAGGAATTCTGAAAGGCCGACATAAAGAAATGGCGAGAGACTGCATGCAATATTGGAAAGGCTAGGTGGAAATCTACAGAGAAAAAACTGACAGGGAACCGCTTAATTAAATACCTAGAAGAAATGCCAGCATATCCCTAAGAAATTCTTGTGTTCAGCCGAAGACGCAAAAGTTTTTGCATTCATACATGACTAATGCCATCAAATTTGCCTCACAATTCAGTTAGAAATTGCTCAATCGTTGTGTTTAGTAAACTCAAATTATCATTGAAGGTGAGGGGGGCACATGGGCCACCTTCCCTCCTCTCAGCCCAGTTTTAAAGGAGTGATTCTTGGTTCTGTGGAACAAAAGTCTTTGACCATCTGCCATGACAAGTCCTCTCTGGAGCTGCCAGCCCACAGCTGATGTGCTTGAGAACTGATGCTTAGGTCTTGCCTTGCAGCAGTGTAGCAGATGGCTAAGGCTTACCTGGAGCACTGACCATTTTGTGTCCCATCCTGAGACACTGGGCTCTTGTGTGCACCGGAGAGGGGTCTGTGAACACCCAACAGGGTGCAGGATTCCGTATCACACCTTCAAAGGGCAAATGCCTCACCTACAGGCAGCCCAATTCTTAGTAAGAGTTGGTCCTGAGGAGAATGCATTTTACCTGTCACATGTCATTCATTCTTTTGCATACAGGCTCACATTTCAAAGGGAAATGAACCAGATGGTGTTCAGAAGAAACATAATTTTAAGCTGGAATCTGTGGAATAACGAGAAGTATTCTCAAGTGCAGAAAAGGACATCTCCAAAGAACAGAGGAATTAAGACAAAGCAAACCAAGGTCTGTAGAAATATGGTGTGTTACAGTCAAAGGATCAAGGATGTGCATCTAAATTCCCTGCAAAATGAAAGCTTTGAAAATGAAAATGGCATGCATTAAATATAAGTCAACACAAAGAACTGAGAGAAAAACTGTGTACAATAGTTCAATTTACTGAAAAAAAGCATGAAGTCTCAATTTTTATTCTCTATTTCAATGTAATTCTAGAAAGAGAAAATATATTTTCCCATGAGAAAAAAAAAAACAAAACACTTCTATGATTCCTTCTTTTCAAAAGCAAGCAGGAGAATGTGATGTGACAGGTATAAGTGTGTGTAATGTCTAAGAGTTCTATCTTAAAAGATTTCAAAGCAGTGGCAACTCAAAACTCACAGTAGTAGAAAAATCACATTCCCAAGATGCTGAGAAATAATTGGATTCATATTTAGATTTGAATTAAACTATGAAACCAGAGAAACTACTGAATCAAGAATACCAGTACTTGCCAAGGACAACATCTTGTTTGTCTTACATGATCATTATAATTCTACCTCCATGGGAGGCGGAAAGGAGATGGTCTAGTGTATAGTATGCTAGTTTGAAATCTGGGTTCAATTCTCTGTAGCTGTTCTCTATGCCCTCAGACAAGTAATTAAGCTGCACAACCCAAAAGGTGTTTTCTTACCTAAGTCCCATGAGACTTCCAGTGAGATACGGGGAGGAGTTAGGCACTTGGCTA
>JBCJKH010057340.1:3113-20481 GCA_039877255.1 Loriculus beryllinus | reverse complement strand
TGGGGACACCTTCCAATAGAATGGGTTGCTCCAAGCCCCGTCCAACATGGCCTTAAGCGCTGCCAGGGATGGGGCAGCCACAGCTTCTCCGGGCAACCTGTGCCAGTGCCTCACCACCCTCATAGGGAAGAATTTTTCCCTTAATTATAATTGTATTTAATCTAAATCCACCCTGTTTCGGTTTGAAGCCATTCCGCCTTGTCCTGTCACTACATGCCCTTGTAAAAAGTCTCTATCCAGATTTCTTGTCGGCCCCTTAAGGTACTGGAAGGCTGCTCAAAGGTCTCCCCAGACCCTTTTCTCCAGGCTGAACAAAGTAATGAATAAGTGATAAAGTGATGTGCACGATATCATTAATTCACTGGTAAATTCCCTGTAGCTCACCTCATGTCTGAGAGAGCAGCTGAGCTTCTCATGATCTATTCAGACAAATGAGCATGAGAACTAGTGCTGCAAGAACTTTATTCTTTAAAATTACTATGACACTGATGCCTTGTTTGATGTTCTCCTAAAACTGTAAGGGTAGACAAAGCAATCTTGGTGCACTTCATGCAGTTCAGCTTTCATGAAATCCTAATAGTATTTATTCATACTTCATGAATCACTTTAGGGCTGATAAATGTTACCTGCTATAAACACTTTCTTGAACAAAGTATACTCAGTGCAGACATTCTGGAAATAACAGGGCCTGTTTTTGTGAAATCCATACAATACCTCCATATTGCTTCTGGCACCCAACATTTTTCAGCGAATAAAATTCTTCATGCTTCTTTATATGGCCTTTTATAGACTTGCTGTGTACTCTGTCATATGGCTGTGAGTTACTCACAGATTGCCTCTTCGAGAATGGCTTTTTTTCAGATCAATTCTATCAAAGCCAGTAAACTACAACTGAATAGGTTATGACTGACATTTAAGTATTTTAATCTCGGTATGATGAGAGCGGCCAGTATTTTAAGTCTTCTAAGTTACTGAAGCAGTAAAATCTCTGTGAATATTTACTTCATTCTATTAGTTGTCGAAAAGATATATCCTTTATCCTGCCCTATATTTAGACATCAACTGCTCAGGTTGGTACCATGGTAACTGCAGCACATACAAAAATTGTCAGTGGAAGGTGACTGTTGGTGTTCAGTTTCAGTACTTACAGATTATGCATTGGCAATTTTAAAAAAATTACTTCAGGAAAAAATCTATGTGTTCCAAAATACACTAAGAAAGGTCAGAATGTGGGACAGTGTACTGTGGGACAGTGTACTGCGAGACAGTGTACTGTGAGACAGTGTCCTGTGGCCACTAGCAGGAACTCAATATTTGTATGCAGTGTCCACATCCCATCCCATCTAGAATGCTAATGTTTTGTGACTGCAGAAAAACCTTAACTTACGGAAAGCCTATCTGACATGATTAAATAATTGCAGAATGCCATCGATCCAATCATAGGAGTATGCTGTTGGCCAAGTTATTGTAGTATAGGCATGAACACTAAAATGGTCTGGTCATCATAGGATCATAGAATCATTTAGATTGGAAAAGACCTTTAAGATCATCCACTCCAACTGTTAACCTAGAACTGCCAAAATCAACACAAACTATGCCCCTACATGTCTTTTAAATGCCTCCAGGGATGGGGACTGCACCACTTATTTGGACAGCATGTTCCAATGCTTGACAACTCTTTTGGTGAAGATTTTTTTCCCCAGTATCAACTCTAAACTTCCCCTGGTACAACTTGAGACCATTTCCTCTTGTTCTATTGCTTGTTACTTGGGAGAAGAGACTGACTCCCACCTCACTACAACCTCCTTTCTGGCAGTTTAGAAGGTGATAAGGTCTCCCCTGAGGCTCCTTTTCTCCAGGCTGAACAACCCCAGCTCTCTCAGCAGCTGTTCATAAGAGGTGTTGTCTGAAAACTTCCTAAGGGTGACCACAACCCCTTCATCCAGATAATTTGTAAAAATAATAAATTGAAAAAAGTAATTGATAAAAACATTAAACAGAACTGACCCCATATTCCCTGGGGAGCACCACTCATGGGCAGCTGCCAAATGGATTTAACTCCACTACACTTTGGGCTTAGCTATCCAGTTAGGTTTTTACCAAGAATCAAAAACTCTATCATTTCATGATCAATATGGTGAAGGCAGCCTCCAACCATCGCATCACCCACAAGTCCTTCACTGTACACAAACAACAGGACTAGTGGGGTGCCTTCCCCATTTGGCTCCTTCACCTGCTGGGTCAGGAAGTTATCTTCCACATGCTCCAGGAACCTCCTGAACTGTTTCCTCTCTGCTGTATTGTACTTCCATTGGATATCTGGTAAGTTGAAGTCCCGATGAGAACAATAGCTGGCAATTGTGAGACTTCTCTCATCTGCTTATAGAATATTTCATCTGCATCTTCATTCTGGTTGGGTGCATTATATCAGAATATCACCATGATATCTGCTTTGTTGGCCTTCCCCCTAATTCTTACCCATAAACACTCAACCCTGCTGTCACCATCATTAAGCTTTGGACACTTGCCTTTCCCTCCTTGCCTATCCTTTCTGAAGAGTGGATAGCCATCCATTGCAACACTCCAGTTGTTTGAATTATCCCACCATGTTTCCCTGATGGCAACTGTGTCATACTTTTCTTGCTGCACAGTGGCTTCCAGCTCCTCCTGTTTGTTGCCCACGTTGTGTGCATTGGGGTAGAAACACTTCAACTGGCCCATTGATCTCGCCACCTCTTCATGGGGGGAAGCCCTCTTCCTATGCTAATTCTAATTCTCAGGCACTTCTGTGGTTTCTAACACATCATTAACCATTGCATCTTTGCTGCCACATGGATCTCCAACCCCTACCTCTACTGAGATGACAGACCAAAGGAGCTCACTAGCATGCTTTCTGGCATGCTGCCCCCAAGCTTATCTCTAGTGAGCCTGGTTTTATCCTTTTCCCCCTCCAAATCTAGTATAAAGCTCTTTTCATGAGCCTCGCTAACTCTGTGCAAAGATACTTTTCCACCTTTGAGACAGGTGTACCCTATCTGTTCCTAGCAGGCCTGCTGGTGTGTAAACTGACCTATGGTCAAAACCCCCCAAATTACACCAGTGACACCAGGCTCAGAGCCAGGTATTTATCTGTTGGCTATTCTTGTTTCTTCCCTCACAATTCCCTACAACTGGAAGGAAGAGGAGAGCACTCTGATCCATTAACCAGTCATCCAAAGGCCCTGAAATCTATCTTGATTGCCCTCAGACTGTGCAACTCCAGCCTAACACTGCCCAATGGATTAGGGCTGTGCAAATCATTAATTTTAGTTTCCTGACATTCTTGCAGAGGAAAAAAAAAAAAAAAAAAGGAAAGTAAAAATTCATTGCCAAAAATTAAAAGTTGGACAAAATTAATTAACACTGAAGCTAATGACTTGGGAGAAGGTGGTTTTCTGTCTACATAGAGCTCAAAAATAAATTACATAAATTTCATTTCTAAAGCTGAAATACATCTCACTCGGCTTTAGTTGCCTTTAAGGTACACATTTATTCTAATGCGATGATTTGAGCTGCTTCTGCAGAAAGGGAATGAAGTAGATGCTTCCAGATGATTACCTTCTTTCTTTATTTGGACATTTATCTTAAAATGAAATTAATTACCCTCAGAAAGTGCCAGCTGCTTTCTCAAGATTTTACGGGGAAATTTTCTCACTATAGACTTATTTTAGACAGGCAAAGTTGAGCAAGTGAATCTTATGCCACATTTATTTCATTTTTGTTTTAATAAACAAGATTTTTTAAAGGTAAAATACAGCTGACTTCATTAGCTTGATTTATCAAAAATCTTAATATAGTTATGGTAAATCCAAGACTGCATTTTTCAGCAAATGAAGGATTTAACCATTTTCCTCGATGCAGCAAGAACTTCAATTCAGGTTAAATAGTTTAGAAAATGTATTCAATTCAGAGTGAAGGGATTCCACTGATGAAGTGCTCATGTAGTTGGAAAATTGTTTCAAAGCTTAAATATGCTTTTTTAATTATTTATTTATTTTCCTTTAATATTCACACTGTTTTCTGTCTAAATTTGTGAAGCTTTAACTTCTAGGAACTGGATTTCATCATGCTGTTACCCTAGCTAGCTTTCACACCAAATTTCTGCTGCCTTTGACAGGTACTTATGACAAAAAGCAAATCAGTATGCCTTTGACAAGTTAAATAGATTAGGCTTCTTGATTTACGGGAAGGCAGGTTTTCCAGTGATTTATTAATGCTCACAAATCTCAGAGCACCGTACTTCTTCAACTGTCATAACTAGCAATTGTTTTTGCATTGTCTCTATTCTTGCAGTTAACTTATGAAAATATTAAAGACCATAAGCTTATTGACTGGCCTCACTGCAACGAAAAATGCTTGGAAATATTCTCCACTTACAAATGTACTTGGAGACTTACCAGTTAGACATTTTATTATCCCATTATTAGCCAGGTTGAGTTTACCTGAGAATAATTTAAATATTGGATTATGATGTCTTAATCAAAACATTACACAACCATACACATTATTAAAGGTGAAGAATATTACATCCATCTTATTTTCTTTGCCTGTTAAACCAGATCTCAAACTTATTAAATCAGTCCAATAATCAGGCTGCACCATATGGGTTTGAATTTGTGCAAAGTGATGTCTTCTTCAGGGCTTTTTGTTTGGTTTGGTTTCATTTTTATGTTCCATTGTGTAATATGTGTGTTTACATATTTGGCTGTGGCTCATTGTTGGGGGGCGGGGAGAGGGAGAAAAGGGGTGAGCGAGAAGCTATGTGGTTCTGAGTTACCATCTGGGCGTAAACCACGACACTGATGATATTGGTCTCTGTAGCAGTCCTTCGACATTTTATTAAATGCATTTTACTTGAGGTCTAATTGAAATGTCATTTTACAAATTAGCTGAATGCTCATAGATGCTGATTACTACAATGTACCACTGTTCTTCCTTACTCCTGTTGCTGTTCTATGCAAAAAAATCCTATTTCAAAAAGATTCTGTTCCAGTTATACTAACTAAATTAATATATGGTCAGTTCAGGGTAAATATTGTTCTTTTTTAGTGCCCCTATTCTATCATTTATTCTTGAATAATCTTGTTGAAAATGGATGAAGCAGGGTAATTGGAGAGTATCAGAAACTTCTAATTATGCATTCACTGTAATTTAATTTTTTTTAAAAGTAAAGATAAATTCTTTTCAATTAATTTCTGGATGAGAATTTAACATAAAACAAAAACCTATTTAAGAAAATATGTAAATTTAAGAGGAATTTGGTTTTGGCTTTTTCAGATGCATTGGAAAACCTATTTTTAAAGAAACATTTGGACAGAACACAGACTACATGATGCTGAGGTCACAATCAGATGCACTGTTCATCCATCCACTGAGCTGTGCTAAGACACTAATGTGCTATCCGTGCCTCTCAGCACTGCTGTTTACCACCCAGTGTTTCCATTCCTTCAGCGTGCTGGCACAGTGACATTCATTTACTCTGTCCAAATGTTTATTTAGTTTAAGCAATTAATACTGTTAATAATTTAGGCTTTTTCACTTCATCTATCTTGACAAAATTTAGCTGGAGAGAAGCTGATCATGCGGTTATGCTAGCACAGCTAGAAAGGTGAATATCTCTGTCTAAGAGAAGGGGATGTGACAACCATTTGGGACAGGGTGGATAAATTTCAGTTTAACACAGCTGAAATAGCCACAGTCTGAAGGGTGACATCTCAGAAAAAGTTATTTATCTCATTTGCCTGCTTCTACAAGAGTGTTCAGACACTGTTTTTGATTTGGGCTCAGTGTTACTATGGCCATTATTTTGCCTCCCAGTGCTAAAACTCTCTTTTTTTCAGTGGAGTTTCTCCAGATTAAGAAGTGAGATCAAAATAATCAGCTAGCAAATCGATAAGTTTGCTAAGTTTAATAGCAAAGGTCCTTTAGCTAGACACTCTAACTCCTTTTCCAATAAAAGCCTATTAAAATGATAGTAACATTAGCAGTGTGGGAAATCAGTTGTGCATACAAGTTGATGAAACGAAGCATATGGTGTGTCTTGACTTGCCATTTTCTGTTCAGTTGGGAATATCGTCATTTACCAATCATCAAGCCTAAATACTAAGGCTATAAAATGATTGGCATTTATAAAGGTAAATATTGCACAATGACTGTTCCAATGCTGCTTTTGTTACAAGAGCTATTACAGCTGCTGCAGACAGTGATATGTTGCCAGCACTGACACTGAAGCATAGTGAATATTGTCAGACTTCGTCATAGATTTAAAGGTAATGCTCAAAAGATGGGTCCCAGGATAAAAAGAAACCTTTGAAGAGAATCTGAAAAGGAGTTATCAAAAATTAAACTCGCAATAGTCTGGAAGGGTTGCTGGAATGATTGTTTTTAAGGATTTTTTCTGTGCTTATTCTCTTATCCAAGAAATATGAAAAGTGTCAGTTCTGGTTTTGCTAAGGCAGCTCTTCTGGGTCACAGAGTAAGCATGGCTCTCACATTGTCCATCTCAGCTGCTTCGTCTTGGAAAATATCTTTCTCTCTCCAGACAGTGTCAATTACTAAAATTTAGAGGGCTGTGCATACATACAAATTGTTTTAATGTTGTTCTGATAAAATTCAATATAAATAATGCTGAATTAAACAATATGTATTATTATTAATATTTAAGGTGACTTTTCTCCATTCAAACCTAATTTGCTAGTAGTAACTAAAAATCAATTAACATTTTTCCCTAAGGGAAAATGAAAAGGTCTTATACTCTGTAGGTTTAACTATCTTCTATGTGGTTCCTCCTTCTCTAACTCTTATTGCAGAAGAATTAGGCATCCCCTAACTTTAAAGCTCCTTGTTTGTTAACCCGGTGAGAGATGGAGTATCGTGTAGCATATAAGACTATTCAACAACTTCAACATTTCCTATGTTTTATGACTAATCTGTGGTCTGAAATTAATCCACAAAAATGTTAGCTAAATTATTAATAATAATCCAGTTTCTTAAAATTGTAATGAAATACGTGTCATAATATGTCTATTTTCAGATAGCTTGTAAGGAGGAAAGTGGATTAAATTTGGCAAATAAGTTATCTATAGCAAACTGTTCATCATGCTGTAACAATTATAGTAGCTGCTCTTTCTCTGTTCTTTTTTTGGTTTCTTGACTAGAATTACAACATGTAGATTTTCAAAAGTACACATAAAAAGAAAAGGTAATCTTGTCCGTGAAGTGAGTTTATTGTCACCATTCCTACTCTAGTTAACAGTTTTTTCAACTTGCAGTTTCTTAGATGGCTGAATCATCTGCAAATTTAACCACAGTTTTCTGAGATGTTACATCTCTAAAATGAACTTGTTAAAACTGCCCATCAGCAAATGATAAAGTAGTGTGTCTTGTGCAAATCAAACATTGAAGTTTTCACAAATGTTTATTCAGCCAAAATATACGTATTTTCAGAGGCAAAAGGATTTGTAAAACCTTTCTTACATTACCTATATATATATATACCTATATATATATACACACACACATATATATATATATAAATACACACAAACTTGCTGTTACCTGTGGCTGGATTGTCCAGATTCTGAATAGCATAAAGTACATGCTGCATCTGAGTTACTAAGTACTTTCAGAATCACTACCACTAGGGAGAACAGTGAACAAATACTTTTGCTGATGTAGTGTGAAGTTTTCCTGGCTTAATAGAGTTTATTAAGTGTCAAACCTAGTGAAAGTCAAACCCAGCTGTCCTTTTTCTGGAGACAGCATAAGCCTAGAAGTCTGCAGAATATTGTCTGTATTTTTCCTTTATTCCTCACTCTCTCCTTTCCAGAAGTAGATTACTGACAACAGATCTTTTTGGAGACACTGATGATAATGTCACTAAATCAAGTCATCATCTGGAAAACTCTTTTCTCTTAAAAAGAAATCTATTCCAACAAGTATTCTAATCTGACAAACACTTCCTCATATTTTTCCAAAAAAAGAAATTGTGCATTAACATAAGCATAACCATTTTCAAGGAAAAGCAGTAATCTTTTAAGACAAATTTGCACATTTTTGGAATATAAGATATTTATTAACTGACAGAGACAGGAGTCTGTAAGTGTCTTACTTGAGTTTATCTGTGTTTTTCACCTGTCTTCTAGGCCTGTGTATTTTTAATACATTTTATTAAACAAGACATTTTCTTTTAGTCAAGCATGATGTTATAACTGTACCAATCCAAATAAAAATAGAACAAAGCAGTGATCAAACTTTGTCACAGTTAAGGTGAACTAAGAGTTCAGGTCAATGGTATTGAATCATCAAATTAGTCCAATAGGCAATAAAATATAAATGTGATGTTGACACTGAACATTACTGTTTTGACTTTGGAAAATGTGAAGAGAAGCCTCTTTCCCTGAAGTCCTGTGCTCCATCTGAAATTTCAGCCCAATGTATTTCCCCTTCTGCCACAGGACATTATACTGAGAGCCTTTACTTTCATCTTGCACTTTTGCCAGTCTAAATTCACTAAGCAGCTAATAAACTTGATTCATTGTAAGGAAGTATAGTTATTCCCCTGCGTCTTTAATATTTTTTACTTGAAATCACTGTCACTTTCCTGTTTTTATTTTCCCATTTCACATGATAACTTAGGGATGACAGTCCAGTTGTGATGGTTAGGTAATGCACTATAGCAGGTTTTGAATAACGCTACCTTTCAGTCTAGAAGAACCATGCAGTAATTCAGTGACAGATTGGTGATAATTTTTAGTAAACTGTTAAAAGTGTAGTTCACAAACACACACATTCACATTAACATGTACATATATTAATGAAAAATAAGAAAAAAGTTAAAGAAAAGAGTTGGGGTTTCTTTTATATTTCTGGGGATTCTTTTTTAAATGGGTGGTCAAATGTTATCTGCAATTTCAAGCTCAATATTCTAACTTATGGTGGATCTTATTATGTTGCAAACTGGTCAAGCTGGTCTTGGTGACAAAAGTCTTTTATCAATTATTCACCAGGAAAAACTGTCCAGGGAAAACACATAACTGTGGCTGGTGGAGCAAAAGAATTGCTTTTCTCTGTTTCATCTCTGCATAATCCTTTGTATAAGGATTACTGCCCTTTTACTCTGGCTGAGCAGCTTCAGTGTGAATTACATTGGGGGGACTTCTCAGGTCTCAAGTGGGTTTGCTTGTTATTGCAATCCAATCGCCTCAAAAATATCTTTGTATCTACAAATCATGCTAGAAATCCAATCACAAATAACACTAGATTTTACCAGTCATCAACCCTAATAGAAAGGAGATGATAATTCATAAATCTATAAAGCAAAACAGGTGGAAGGTCTCTATGCCAAGAAATTAATCTGTTTTCCAGCTGAGTAAGTAGGTGTAGGACCCACAAAAAGCCAAAATCACATATTGTGAAAATGTTTCATGTCTGACATCTCACCATTTTCTTTAGGCATTTCAGGTTCTAAATATCTTAAAACTACTGTGGACTTTTTAACTGAGAGAGAATAGTAAAACTTATTTAAACATAACTTTGTTATTTTTCTGTAATTTCAATTACATTTATTAAAATTAATCCTACAAGTTAATTCAAATCTGGGACCAAATTTGTCATTCTGTTCTAAGAGAATAAAATACTGCTCTGTGATGTTCGCTTCCTTCCTTATCACCCCCTGCATTCACCCCTCAAACAGCAGCCTTGGAGTGTCTATTTTGTTGAGAGTAAGAGGTGTTTAGAATGGTACCCCTGTAAACCATTAAGTGTGAAATATGGGAAGGAGAATCCCTCAGGAATTGAGCAGAAGCAACTGATTGATCTTTGTAGAGAAACAGGTGGTTTAGCAGCAAATCGAAGAACTACAAAGGGAATACTGTTTAATGCAGGTGTTTAGCATCTTTAAACTTGTAATCTCTGATTCTGTTGGTATTTATTGAATTAATGAAAAAATTATTTTCCTTCTCCTTTCATATTTTAATATATGCTGTTAATTTCATTTGATGGTTCTGATTCCGTATATGGTTTTGAATCTCAATTTTTCAGGTAGATGTTTTTCAAATGGAAGCAGTTGATGTTGGGACTCTGAAAGAAGTAGTGGTCGAAAAAGGGAAAGGCACTGACTGGTTTCTGGAGAAGATTATTGTAAAAGAGTCAACAGCTTCAGGGACAGAAACATTGTTTATGGCTCAAACGTGGCTAAAAGACAGACGTGATGGAAAAAGATTTACCTCAGTAACTCTGAATGCCACAGGTCGATATTATCTTCAAACTAGCATTTGCTAAGAAATTAATTCAAATCTGCAGAATGCAGCTATGTGATTTGCTTCTATAAACAAGTTATGGTTTAAAATGTTTCAGTAGAACATTGTCAATTAGTGTGTCTGAACACTGTTGGGTTTTAGTACCATTTAATAACTACTATTTGCCAGAAGATAACTTCTGCTATGTTGCTCCAGATTTACAGTGGCATAAATGGCAAATAATTTTGCCTGTTGTTTTTACAAACTAATGCCTCTCTGAGTCTTCTACATTGCCACTTACACAAACAATTTTTTAAGCTTCAAATACCTCTTCAGGCTACTTGCTAGGCATAGTGAAAACAAGGTAAATAGTGGGGGCAAACTGTGTTTACACAGTAGAGAAAATGCCTCCATTGTATCCAGAAGACTGTTTTACATTATTTGTGCCACGCTGTTTGGATAGCTTTTGCCAGAATCTAGACATACTTTTAATGGGCACCATGTGGGTAATCAGTCCACAGAGGAGCAGTTTTGACCTGCCCCCTCTGCTTGTGACTGACTGCAATCTTTGTCAAGACAAGAAGGAAATGCGTACCCTACCTCACTGTGCTGTGGTTTCAATACGAGCACAATTTGGTGTTCACAGCACACCCCAACTAGACCAGTAGGTAACTGAAGCCCAGGATGCACCTTTAAGGCTGATGTATTTCTTATGATCCTGCCCCTGAGAGAAGTAAATAGAGACTGTAGATGAGTCCTTAAATTACAGAAAATATTTTATTTCTTTTTCCTCCTAACTATGAGGGCATCTCTGCTTGTTGTAGTTGAGTTTGCATGATGGTGCTTGTCCAGCAATAGGCTATTGAGAATGAGTAGAACCACAGTGCAATCCATTTCCTCTGCTCTATCATCTCTAACTTTTGATCATTTGAAGCCTGGAGAGAAAAAGAGGAAGCTATTATGGTGGAAAAGCAAATACTTTCAGCTTTCTTTTAGATTGTATGTTGAGACTTTTCTGAATAAAATATAGGAATATTTAGTGTATTTAAGGTTTTATGTATATGTATATGTTTCTGTTGCTACTAGAATGCACTGATTTGGTAAAAGAAGAAAATAATTATAAGTAGTTTTGGTCTATAACAAATCCTACTGATATCAGTGGGAGCTGCTAGCAGTGAGAGGAACATCAGCTGCTAAAATGGGCATTAAATACATCCAATTACATCTGATATATCCAGAGCATAAGTTGTATACATGAAATTATTTAAAATGAAAAATACTTGAATCTTCACGTCACAGTGATTTCATAGTAAAAAGCTAGCTCTAGAGTCAGTTCATTAAATAGGATATGTAGGAGATGATGCTTAAGTAGAAAATCACATTGTACACTTCCTAGTTAAATCTTTAATCTAAATGATATAATAGTCAATTGCCTCAGTAAAGATGAATACAGGCATTTATTATCATTTAGACACTGTTCTACAAAAGTATTAATTTGGTCTTCAATCTTTTTTTTTTTTTTTTAATTAGAAATTCAGGAGAGAAAAAGCACTTCTGCCTGGCCTTTAGGAAATGAGCAAATGAATTCAGGTATCTCTTCTGCCATTACATCGACTGTTTTATTCATTAGTTCTGAAATAATAATGTGAGAATATTTTCACCACAATACATCATTAAACTTACTATTATTGACAATATTTCCCCCTTGGTAATAGTAAGATCAGGGAGCTGATCTGCACCCAGATGAAGTGCTTATAATGTTAGTGCTTCTCATGTAGGCTAAGGTATGTCTTGGGAATTTTATCCCAAGTACCCTAGTTAACATATGAAAACAGAAACATCTTTAATCTATTTTTTCTTTTTATTTTCCTTATTTTGTTTGTTCAGAAGGCAGATGGAGAATTTATTTCACAAAACATCAAGAAGAAAAAAATGCAGACTTTGAAAAGTTGTCAGAAATTTTATCCAAGTTGGTTATGGTTTTTTACGGAAGCAACGGCAAGTCGAATCTGGTTTCCATGGAAAAAAAAGTGGAACATCGGGCTAAGAACCAAATAACATATGATGTAAAATAGTCTATACATTTGTCTATATTTAAATTTTGAGTTTATTTTTAGGGAGAAATAATCATGTAGTGCTGTAAATATTGCAGAAATTATTGTTCAAATAGTCAAGAAAGTCAGAACTGAAATTTTCAGTTGCAAACTAGATTTCATTTTTAATTTTTGGCTTTCTCAAGTTCATGATGATCAGGGGTATTCTATTTTTTTTTTTTTTTTTTTTTTGGACAACAAATAGTCATAGTTAATAGTGCATATCAATTTAAATGGCATTAACAGTAAGTGTGCACATTTAGAAACCGGCACAGTATGTAATTTGAATTTGATAGAATAATTGTAACGAATGGCCCTAGAGTACAAAGCTAATAGTTCCATAAATGCTTACATTCAACCTGGTTCTACTGCCTTTGAACTCAGCGGGACTTTTAGCACCAAGGCTGATGCAAATAGGGCTAGGTCCCTGCTGATCCCTTTAGAGAAAAGTTCCTCTCTTCCTAAATTAGCTATGCATATGCCTATATATCTCTGTTGAGATGCTAACTCCTTGTTTCATTGCTTCCTAGATACACTTATCATCTGATTTGGGAATGCTTTATAAAGTGAGATTTGGTCTCCACAGTTTGGAAAACAGCATATCCCAGTTGTCTCCTTGTTACTTTAAAATGCAGAACACATCAACCTTAGATACCTTTCGTCTCACCATAAGTAAAACACTTCCTCTTTCTTTTAATGGAGACAGATGGACTGAATTCCCTGTAGAGTGGCCATTAAAAGAAGCACTTTCTGGTAGGTATAAATCTACTTTAAAGTGGTAGAGTGATCCAGGAGGTTAACATGTCCTAATATGACAATTGAAACCTTTATCAAAACAGAAAATTTTATTGTCTTTTTTTAATGATTCATAAAGTCTGGATAAGAATTTGAAATGTATGAAGGAAAATACTACCCACTCAGCTTAATTTTTGTACCATAAAGTGGTAAATGTAATATTCATTTGATTGCACAGAACTGTTATTATACGCTCCAAAGAACAGTTTGGAAGAAACATACCTTTCTTGCAATACTGTAGTATTTCTAGTCTCCTTTGTTTAGTTCTCGGCTGCTATTACTCACATTAACAATATGATTTTTTATAGCTCATTCACTATTAAACAATTTTTTTTTGTTTGCACATTCCAAAGATTTTCAGTAAATAACAGCGCAAAGCTACATATAAGCATCAGCTTTATTACCTTTATCCATTACAAATATTTATGCCTGTTAAAATTAGCTCAATTTCTTTATAAATGTCACCTTTGTTAAGCAAAATAAAAGAAACCCTTTCATCTGAAATCTATATCTTCCATATTCTTCTAATGCTTACTGAATGCCACCATATGACAGAACAGTCCTCAATTTAATAAACAGACTAAATAATGATATTTAATATTCAAATTATTTGTGCCTGAGTTTTAGGCAGAAAACGAATGAGTTTCCTGGGTAAAGAATAAGTCAGTTCATACAAAGAGAGATGAAGAAGGTGTTAAATGAACAACCCCAATATGCTTTTCGACTGAAATTTATGGCTCTGTTTCAGTGAGGTGTTTGCATGTGTCTAAATGTAAGCATGAAAATAATTTCAGTAGAATTAAGAGGGCTTGAGGGTTGTTTTTTTGGGTTATTTTGCCTGCAACTGGAAACTTAAATTTTGCATTTAGGTTTTAGATTTTATATTGCTTAGAGCTGTTATTTTCACTTGAGTACTTGTACAGTACTGGTACAGAACAGGGCTTAATGGCTTCCATCATACAAAAGATTGAAACAAAGAGGACCTTCAGATTAACATAAAGCACATGAATATGCCCTTTGCAAAAGCCTGATTGCTGTCACATGCAGAAATATTGAGGATACATTACTAGCACACTGAAATGGTGAGAGAGAGATGCAGTATGGGTGATAAATGGCCGGTGAGACCGGAACCCTCATGATCTTGGCTCTGACTCTGGCTCTATCACCAAACTCTTGGTTAAAAAAATAATTCTCAATTTTTTTATTTTGTAATATTTTCTTCTTTGTAAAATGCTTTGAGATCAAGAGATTAAAAAAAATCTCAAAAAAAGAGAAGTAGGTATCATATTACCTATGTGTTTAGGTAAAAGAAAAAACAACAACAACAAAAAAATAGCTTATCTGTTGCACTTATTTCTTCCCACACATGCTTTAGAAGTCTTCTAGGAGGAATCTGTAACCACACTGGGGGAAAAAGAAAATAGGACAGTGAAAAAAACATATTCCCCCAAATCTTTGCCATTTTATGTGCAAGAAAGCTCTAAGCAGCTCCACAGCAGGTGGCATACATAGAGTTTAAAGGAATGCTTCGCACCCAAACTGACTTTTAATTTATGGTGCAAAACAGGTCTGCTTTTCTGTCAGCTATCTAAATCTAATATATCTTTTTCTTGGTTTTCTTTTTCTCAGCTAAAAGCAAACCCAATATTGTGTTAATTGGAATGGAAAGCGGCTGATCATAATCACCGTAACCAGAAGCCATGTGCTGTTCAATTTCAGATACAGCTCTGTCACTCATAGAGTGCCTTAATATTTCACCTCTTAGTTATCTTTTCCTTATTTTGTATTTGGGACTGTGATGAAGCATATACTAATGGCTAATCGAAACCATCAAAGCAGTTGATAAAGCACTGTGCAGACCCTCAAGATCTGGCTGTGCATTCGTGTGCCTTTGGGTATATTAATGAAGAGAGGCCTCCAGCTGACTGCATAAATAAATAGTTCCTCTTCACTGTACCTTCCTTTGAAATGCTTACACCTCAAGAATCCTCCAGGATGAAACAGTGTTCTCTTTCCCTCTCATATAGGGCTGTACAGAAGGTGAATTTTGCAGTACTATAGCTTTTAAGGCAAAACAATTAAATAACGAAAAGATGAAATAAAGATGCATTATGCTACTTTCAAATAGCTATTTCCACAAAGTTAACACAAAGCCGTAATTCACACTGAGATTATGAAATCATTAGAATTTTATAAAATTAATGGAGTTGCAACATTCATACATGTTATCATTATATGTAAACTTCTGTTCACAGATTTCTTTCATCTTTTATCTTTCCAATCTATTCCATACACTACAGAGATAGAAGGTTACTTGCCCACATTTGCCCTATTATGGTATGATCCTGCTACCTGAACAAAGACTACCATTTGAGCATTTTAACCTTTAGTCTCCTTCAACTGCCCTTCTTTGTACAAGGTACTCAGCCTGACACACGCAGATACAGCAGGACTGCTGCCTGGTCAGTGAAGGAACTGCTTGCACTGGGGTCCTGCTCAGTTCCTGTCTTGTCCACGTTCATGGGACAGGCCTACTTTTGCTGCTTTCTGACACAGGGATCCAACAGACAAGACTTCCAAATGCAATCCTTTCACTCTTGTTTTAGGCTGGTCCAGCCTCACTTCTCAAGTTTCAGATCTGTGAGACTGTCAAAACAGCGGTCAAGTAAAATAAAATGTTTAGAAAATCAGAATTATAGAAAAAATAACACTGCACAGGTTTCTTTGTTCTGTGTAGTGACCCACTCACTGCATAGCACCCCTCACCAAATACACAGTTTCATTTCCTGATTCTTCATCTTCATTATAACACCACCCACCATATTCCATACAGTCCTTGTATTTAATCTTCTATATCTTATGAAGCCATGATTTGCTGTTCTTTACACAGCATCAGTTATTTACTTCTTTTTTAAATTTAGCTGTATCCCTTACTACTTTGGCTTTTACCAAGTTTAGCCTTTACTGATAAAACTAAATACCTTTTTGGCACTATGGATTTCTTTCCATGCACCTGCTCAACTGCAGCAGGCAACGACCATAGAACAGAGGTGGTTCTTTTACTGAACTCAATATTTTAGATGGTCATTAGAGTTGAAAGCTGATAATAGCAGCTTGTTATCTGCTTTACCTGGGCTTTGTCTTTTTGACTTCCAAAGGATGCAAGTAATCAGCTTATGCACACAGTCTTGTACAGGATAGCTGTCTCACTGATCTAAGCTCTGAGAAGAGCTTCATTCTATAGAAGCCTTGTGCAAAGTCAGGATTCATGCCCTTCCACCACAGCATCCCCAGGAATAAAAAGGAGATGATTAGGTGATTAAAAGAGGTAAATATTCAGGACTGTCACATCATTTGGTTCTATGAGTAAAATGCAAATGAATATAAACAGCTGCCCTGTGTATGCGTTTACTTTCAAAGGTGTTCAGATGTTGTCATCTTGTCTTCAATTGAATAACTAAAAGCACTACATAAATCACAGACAACACGAATTTACGGGTGACTTCAGCTGAGAAAAAACTTTTTCCCAAGCAATCTCTAATAGTAAGCAGTTGCGCTCCATTATTTTTAAGTTCAAAGCAGTAGCTTAGATGCTCCAAATTGCATGATAGGAGCTTCTCTCTCCATCTCTTAGATTATGAAATCTGAAGAACTTGTCTTCCCAGCCAAAGTTACTCTTTGTAAAGATCCCAAAAGTAATTGACTGCCTGAGACCTATTAGGATTCTATCTATTAGGCATTCACCATAAAAAGTAAAAGGCAACTGACTGGTATTTTTTCCATAATGTGCTATTATGAGCAACATAAAGCATAGGCATTCTTTGCTCTAGTTTAATGTAAAGTTTTCAGCATCACCAGTGTTTATAGGTACCAGACAAAATGATGGAAAAAATAGAAAAAAAAATTTTACTGTCATTTTTGAGTGTTTCAATTTTTCGTTACATGTAATTGCACATTGCTATGTTGTCAAACAGATGTGCAAGGTTATGGCACAGTCTTGATAAGATCTCTTTCTGCTTGGTATTTCAGTGGTTACATATCACCTCACAGTATTTTCTAGAAATATTTTGAGTGAGAGAAATTCGTTACGTATGACTGCATGTATATATGGTACTCATGGCGACACTGGGGACAGATCCCTTCTCTGGTCGTTGCAGAATGTCCAGCAGGGAGAGGACAATGAGGTACTCCGTCTTAAAGTAC
>JBCJKH010057338.1:5463-29877 GCA_039877255.1 Loriculus beryllinus | reverse complement strand
AACCTGTAGCTGTGCCTGGGATTGCTCCGACCCAGGTGTAGGACCTTGCACTTGTCATGGTTAAACTTCATGAGGTTTGGATGGATTATTTAAGATTATTTTAAAGCAGATACAAAGTTGTTGCCAGAAGAAGTCAATGCACTATGAAAAGATTAAAAACATAACAATGGTTTTACTTGGAAATCACAAAATCCTCTCATCACCAACTATAAGTAATTTACATTTACTTTAGTCAAGTCCTCAGGCTATCATGGAACTACTTTGACACCTTATGTTTGCTTAGTGAATCTGAAAGTGAAGGAGATTTCAGTATTGCAAACACTAAATTTAAATCTCGATGTTACACGAGGCCACTGAAATCAAATGGAGTCAGGCCAACAGCAACAATTAAAAATAGAGGATATTAAAACCCCACATCAGTGTGCTTGGTTGAAAGGAGCTATACTTTAGTTGCACACCCTGTTGTAATGTCTTACAAACTGCCATGAAATCACTGACCGTAAGAACAGAGCATGCTCACCAGAGGATGCTGTCCATGGAGAAACAGAAGAAGCCTCGCAGACACGCCAGCTCCCTGGAGGCAGAATAAAGAATGAAGCCCACGATCAAGCCACACGACTGACAGGTCAATGTGTTGTATGCACTAAAAGGAGCAAGGGGAAAACAGTATTAAACATAAACTTCTGAAACCATGGAGAGGAGAGCAAATCTGCAGTTCTATTAGGACAGCAAACAGTGGCATAGTAACACTTTCTCCTTAAGGAGACACTACATACAAAGAGAATATGAATGTAAAACGTTTGGGCATGTTGTGCGAGAAATAATCTCTGTAAGAAATGAAGCTGCAATTAAGGAAGAAAACAGATGTCTTATTATCACAGAGTGGTGTAGGCTCTAGTACTCAAACAAGATTTAACTGCAAAACAACACCTGTGCCAGATCATAGATTTTATCCTCCTGATAGATTATTGCCTCATGCAGAGAGAGGAAGAAAAAGGAAAAAATAAAAAGCAAGTCTCATATTTTAAAAGTTCCTGGGCCCTATAATTAGTAAAATAGCCTTTAAATGCCATGTAAACAAACTACAGGTTCTGTAAGTCCTCAGGTGTCATTTGTAACCTTTGCATCAGACGCATCCCAGTCACCAAGCCTGCTGCTAACTGTAGCCTTGCGAACAGAGCAGTAGAATTTAATAATTTTCAGTGTGTATATATATATATACATACGCTATGCGTTTTTATACATACATATATAAAACATAGTGCGTGTGTTATACACACACACACACACACATATATATATATAAAACAACGAACAACCGAATCCCGAAGAGAGATGCTTTACTGTAGGTAACAGCCCTTTTAGGGGAGAAGCGCCCTAGAGGCCAGGCTGCCTGCTCAAACGCTCCTCTCCACCAAGGACAGCAGCCAAACTCCTGATTTTGACCACACAAAAGCCGCACCTTCAGAAGCTCCCTCGCTCCGCAACGGGTGAAGCACGGCTACGTCTTACCCATCCCGCGGCACACCCCAGCTCCAGCCCAGCCCGCTCAATGCCCCGCGGCGGCAGCTCCCGGCAGCCCGGTGCCCGGAGGAAGCAGTAGGCGAGCTACGCACCACCCCAGCAGGGGTCCCTCCAGGCCGATCGTGAGCGAGTCCTCCCAGACCACGTCCTTCGTGACTCCTGAGGAGAAAGTCGGACCCTTGAAACCCGGACCCGCCGCACCAACCGCCCCCCGGCGCCCCCCGCTCCCTCAGGGCACTGACTGTAGCAGACGAGGAGGCCGAGCCGCCCCTCTAGGTGCGCGCACAGGTGCAGCGAGTCGCCCAGCACCGCCCAGCAGCCGCGGCACTGGAACACGGCGCACGGCTCCAGCAGCAGCCCCTGCGGCCGCAGCGAGGAAGGCGGCGGTAGCTGGACCGGCGCGGCGGCTCCGTGGGACGGCTGCCGCTCCACCACGATGGCACCGCAGGGCTGCGTGTCCAGCACCAACTCCTCCAGCTGCCGCCGCACCGCCATCTTCTCCCGCCTGGTATTCGAACGCCTCGCCCCCCTTCCCAATTGGAGCTCGCTTTACGGGTCCGCGCTGCCATTGGTTACTGCTAGCGTCAATCCTCATCGCCTGAGACTATTGGGAAGTGGGCCGCACCGGGTCATTCCGTAGCCCAATCACGCAGGGGAGGGCGGGGCTTCTTTTCGCTTTTGAGAGCCTATCGCGTTTGAACAAACAAGGCTCCCCCCGATAGCCACGTCGCTATTGGCGATTTCGCTGCCCTTAGACCCAACCCCTTTGCCTCACCCAGCCAATAGGGTGGCGCGGAGGGCAAGTTTGAACGGCGGGGGCGGGCTGAGACGCGTTCCGTCATTTGGGCGCGAGGTTTGAAGCACGGCGGTTGGGGCGGTGCGCGGTCGCTGCCGTGCCGTGCCATGGCGCCGTCTCCGCCGCGGCAGCTGCTCGAAGCGATGAAATACGTCGAGCTGCAGCGGATCGCAAAGGCCGTCGGGCTCAAGGCCAACCTGCGGGTGAGGGCGGGGGCAGCACCTCCTGAGCGAGGGGTGGGCGGGGAGGGGAAGCGCCGGGTTCTCGTTCTCCCTCTAAAGAGCGACCCCGGCCATGGGGCTCCCGCACTGCCCTGCCGGGAGCTGAGGGAGCGGCTGTCGTGCAGGGAACACGCCCGTCCCCGTGGACGTTGTTCCCGTTTTGGGTATGGCACTGGTGGGGTCGCTGCCCGGGCCAAGTGGCAGCTTCGTGTTGAAGCGCCCTTGTTTCCGGGAAGAAGGTCCCGACCGTTGGCTCCCTCCGCGGGGTGAGGAGCTGTGCCCGGGTGCCTTCCTGACGGGCACAGGCCCAGAGGAACAGCTGCTTGTGCTGGAGGGATTAAGGAGGGGGCGTGCGGCTCTGCCCATGGACTGGGGCACTGCGGGACTCACCCGCGGCAGGCGGCTGTTTTGGGTTCATTTTGTTTAAGACTGGGAAGAACAGCAACACCAGGGTGCCGTGAGGGGCGAGGGTCCGCGTGTTTGTTTACCGGTTGTGGTTAAGAACGAGGGATTTAAGCGCTCACCGGTGTTTCTTCTCTAGAGCCACAGGGTGATGCCCGTGCCCTGCCCTCGCCTGGTGGGTACCACCTCTGCGGCAGTCACTGCTGCGCTGCCGCTGCGGGAAGGCAATAGAGCCTTAAAAGAAGGAAGATCCTTGTCCACTTCAGTGGGCTCATTGTGCTGCCAGGACAAAGGCTTCACCCAGGGCTTGTAGCTCTGGGGGTTGGAACTAGGTGATCTTAAGGTCCTTTCCAATCCTAACTATTCTATGATTCTATGCTTTTGTTCTTGAGCCTCTAGTTTTGGTTTGATTTTATGCTGATCTTTTCCAAGAGTCTTTCATAGCCTAAAATATCAGCAGCACAGTTTTGTTGTATTTTACTGCTGTTACTGTTGAATAGATGTAGGGGGTGAGAAGAATGCTTGCATGTACTTTGGGTGAGAAAGCACTTTGTGCAGATATTTGATAAATGCTCAGTTATGCAGTTCTGCTAAAAGCAGTCTCATTCATCCTTGAATAATTAAATTTCCTGGAAAACAGGCAACCAGGAAGAAAGTTGGGCAGGGAAAGCTCTCTTTGTGTCTCTGTGGATATGCTATGTATTTATCTGAGGCCTTGAGCACTTTCTTTCATTTAGAATCATGGAATGGTTTTGGTTGGAAAGGCACCTGAAAGATCACCGAGTTCCAACCCCTTGCCATGGGCTTTGACTGACTTGGACAAAGCTTTAGTTTTCCATTGGATTCAGGAAACATTCTGCTTGTTTGCTGGATCAGCTGATAGGACACTGGTTGGGTTTCTGCAATGTTTTGTTTGATGGGTCAATGCAGTATTTGGTTCATATGTTGCCTTGGTTTCTCTCCAGGCAGACAAACTGTTGAAAGCACTGAAGCAACACTTTGATGGAACAAAACAAGAAAGTGCAAATATGGTAAGGGATGATAAATAGGCCATTCTTATTAAGAGATAGATCTAACTGTGACTAGTAGAACAGGGCATGCACTGAAAGTTCATTTTTACCATGATAAGGACTATAATAAAAATACCTTTTTTCTTCATGGTACCTTTAGTTTAATACACTCTGGTACTGATGGGAACAGATGTGCTGATGTTAGCTTTAAGTGGCCTCTTATCTACTCAAAGCTGATCTCCTTTCAGCTGCCAAAATGAGCAATGTATTTTTCAGCATCAGTACAAAGTTATTGTCTGTGAAAACCAACATTTACGTTTCTATTGAGCAGATATTAACTCTTACCTTTGTGACTGGAGGTGGTAATCAGTACCAAACATAAACATATCTTATTTGTTTTACATGCCTAGATTAAAGGGATTAGATATTAATTGGAAAGCATTTTGCATTTACTACTGTTTACTTACACTGACACTATAATGAGAGTGATACAACTGTGATGTTTTTTAGATTATATTTGAGGTCCCTTCCAAGCCTTGGGATTCTGTGATTCCTTTGTCTCTTCATGTATTGGTTTCTCTTTTCAGTTTTCTCTTCTGTAAACTGAATTATTTCATTGGCTATGATGATGGCTTTTTAAGTTTTTGATAGCAAGTAAATTGGTATTTTCTTTTTCTAAAATACATCTCTAAGTGCTTCCTTTAAAAATCATTTTTAAAGGTTTGAGGAGCTGGTAGAATCCTTGTGAGCTTATTTTTAATCATAACAAGTATGGAAGTGCCTCTGAGTGTTCCTTTTGGTGAACAACATTCCACAGAAACGTGAATCAGGGAGGGTCACAGCCGCCTGCAGTCAGATTTTAAATATAAAGTGTTAGTCTTGTAGACTCTTACTAAAATGCTCTATAATAAAGTGACTAACCCTTCTTTTTAAAGCCTTCAAATAATAGGCTTTGATATTTAGGGAAGTCTAGATAGTGCCAATTTCTTCATCACTACACTGTTAGATGCATGCTACTGCTTTTCCTCTCTGTGAAATACTACTTCTAGTAAGAAAATGGAAACTGTCTCTTTGGAGTATCTAACTGATGTTCGTGTCAGATGTTCCACATTATAGTATTTTTCTGCTACAGGACTCTGAAGGAAGTGCACCTAGTCTCATCAAATCACATGAACTGAACAATGAGGAGGAAATGATGCCTGATTCAGTGGCCTTTATTACAAGAAGATGTGGTAAAGAAAAGAGAGTAACCAGAAAAAAGAGGAACTCCACTGAAGATACTAACACCAGTGAGGAAAACGCAGAGCTTTCTCATGAGAAAGAGGTGATTCACATTGCTTGGCTTTGTGTGCTGTCCCCTTCCCCCAGCATGATGTAAACTCACCTGATTTTTTTCCTACCACCATTTAGCAGGTGTTATAAATATTATATGTATGTGTCTGGTGTGTGTATATACATGACTTTTGCATGCAAATATTCTGGTACTGGTTTTCTGTACTTTGTAGTATTGATTTTGTCTATCTTGACTGTGCTATTCTATAATGAACAGAGACTACTCACTAGTCACAGAAGTAAATTAAATTCCTCTAAGAAAGAAGTGATATTCCAAACCCTTCACTATTCACTATAGTGTTCTGAACATTAGACTAGTTTCAGAATTTATCTGGAATTGGACGATTGCCTAAACCTCATAATCTTTAACTCCCACTCCTCTCAGTGGATTCTTTATTCATGGCTTGTATGGCTGAGGGAGAGGAAGATGAGATGGGGTGGAATTGTTTTTCTTTAGCATTACATGCAATTACTGGGTGAACTAAGAGCCATGTGAAAGAACTTTTCCTGATTTAGAATGAGAGAAGGGAAATAAGAAATGAGGAGTGTTAATCTGTCAGTGTTAGAGACTTGTACAGTAACCAGAGCCACAACAGTAAAAAGTAACATAGCCAGGGAATTAATTTTTACTTGCAAACAATTAAGTTTGTTAGTAAAGGTAATTTTATATTAACATGTTAGAGCTGTGCAGGTAAAAGCTTTCTAATACAGTTCCGTGAAATAACAGGGTAAGTATTTCATAGGTTAATTCAGAAAGACTTCAGAAAGTCTCTTGCTCAGCCTCCCAGTCAAAGGAGGGTCAACTACGAGGTTAAACCACAATGCTTAAAGGCTTTATCTAATCAGATATAGAAAACCTCTAAGGATGGAGCCTGTTCCACTGACTGCTCTCAGAACAACAGCTTGTCTTTATATCCAGCTGGAACAAAGTATTTAAATCAAGTATGCTTAAACTGCAGGTGCATTTGGAAATGAAAGAAAATGAGGTGCCTCGGGGTGAGCAAGGAAAGGGACAGAAGGTATTCAAAACTGAGGAACAAGTAACTAAAAAGAGAGCTACTGAGAGCACAGGGATGGGTACTGCTCAGAAAGAACAGCTAAAGAGGACTTCTACTAAAATTGCTGCGGGTGAATGTAAGTAGGAAATTCCAAAAACGAAGTTTAATGATTTGTACTAGTTTAAATGTACCCTTGGTTATTTTGTTGTGTCTGCAAAGATTGCTGTGGCCTGTCTGGTGATCAGCATCTTATCTGAGGAGACCAGGAAATAGTGATTCTTGTCTGATCTTACTGCCTCAGGTGATGCTCTTCAGGCAGGAGGGAAGATTCCTGTATATGCAGGTCATGCATCTAGGTCTGGGAAAAAAGGAATGAAAGCTACTACACCAAGTAAGCTACCCTATCATCTTTAGAAATAATGTGTTGTCTGTGTGTGAAGGGTTTTTTACAACCCAAATTCTATTTCTGTCTGAAGAAGAAACCATTTTCTCTTTAAAAAGGCAAGCAAAGTAAAAGTTCTCAACAGTTACACTTTGTCTGCCAACTTTTAAGTTCATAGTAGTAAACGACCTGCATACATGTTATAAAACTGGTTATCAACCACTTAGGTGTCTTTTGGATCTAATTCATGATTATCAAAACCACAAAGAGCAGGAAGATGTGCTGTTATACCTGCTCATTTAATTTTACCTTATAAGCGCCACCTTTGGGCTGCATTACTGTGTATTAGCTCACTTTCATCACTTCATAAAATATATTAGTTTGTTTAAAGTATGGAAGTATCTACATTTTTTCTTTAACTGAAGAATGTGGGGGTTGGACCAGATGATCTTTAAAGGTATCTTCCACTCCAAACCACTCTGTGATGATTCTGTAATTCTCCAGAGCATGCACCATGCACCAGCTCTCTGGTGATGTAGCTGGTGAGGTGGATTCTGTTTCATACTGTTCAGTTACCTGGGTATACCTGACCTTCAATTAGAAGGTTACGTTATATTTTTCTGTATCAGATATGTGACTTTTCTTATTTTTGGAACTTCTTAGACTTTAAGAAGTTGCATGAGGCTCACTTCAAGAAAATGGAATCTATTGCTGACTACATTGAGAGGAAAAAGAAAATTATTGAAACCTGCAGCAGTTCTCTGAATGAAGTCAAGGTAAGTGACCACCGGAAGATACATGTTGTTCCCCTATCCATTGATTTCCAGAGCCTCCCTGTAAAAGCCTTGTAAAGTCTCCTTAGAGGAGTAAGTACATGCAGTGTAATGTGATAGTGAAGTTTAACTGCAGTCCTATATCACAGAATCATAGAATAGTTAGGGTTGGAAAGGACCTTAAGATCACCTAGTTCCAACCCCCCTGCCATAAGCAGGGACACCTTGCAAAACTAGTTATAGACAGCTATTATATAGTCATAAGTTTATAGATATTAACAGTGTATGGTTATAGTTACAGAAAGCAACAAGTAACTTGTCAGTTTTGAGTAAAACCTAATTCTTTCATGATTACTGTCCTGGATCTTTTGTTTGCAACTGTCTGAATTGCTGCAGAGTCTAACCAAGGGGGTGGGTTGTTTTTCAGAGAATAGGAGTTTAATATTAAAGTTCCTCTTTTGTGCATTAAAGCACCATTGTCCAATGACTGAATACGACTGTCCTTTAAAATACATGTGATACATTGTTCTCGGTAGCCTTGATTCTCAGTTCTTGTATTTCACACTTGCATGGGTGAAAGCTGCTAATGGGCCTCTTTGAGAGTGTCAGTAATGTATCAGTGAAGATATGGATAAATATGCCAATGGACATGAAATAATAGGATTGCTTAGGTTATAAAAGGCCTTTAAAATCAAGTCCAATCTTTAACCTTGCACTGCCAAGTCCTTATCAAAACAGTAAACACAAACTCCTGAACTACATTTCTCTTTCTAAGCTGTGCATTGTAACACTGTATACTTAAGACAAATTACTCTTGGCAGGTGCTGACCAAAAAATCAAGTCACTTAAGAGCATCAGAAAAAGGCAGTCCTTACAGCACTTCTAAGGTATGTGCTTTCAGATCAGTTTTATTAAAGTATTTATGTTTCAAAGAAAAGAAAGGGGAAAACTGAGGAGCCTGTGCCTATCTGATTCACTATTTTCCCTTCCTCTTAGCTGCTTTTCTGATAAATGTTTAGCACTCTGCTAACTCGGGATTTCCTTTTCCCTAGAAACAAACCAGCAGCAAAACGTTCTTATTCAGCCCAAATCCAGAAAGAGGCAGATTTTCCACCACCTGCACCCCCGGTAACCGCCGTCACTCACCAAGCAGTTCTCTGAACACCAGTCGGAGTATTTTATCCAAGAAATCTTCATTTAACCCTTCTGTCCTTTCAACAACCAAAATGAGTGTCAGGTAAAAAGAACAAACCAAACCCACCAGTGAGCTGTCTGGTGTGATAAGCATGAAATAATCAATGCCGTGGTTTCACTTCATTACTTCTGTTCCAAGCATTACCTATATGAGACTAATTCTGGTTACTAATGTTTAGCCCAGCTTTAACCAGCTTAAACGAGCCTTACTGTGCTGTTACAACTATGTTTCTTCATTTTGACTTCTGGCAGAGGTATCTTGCATCTCTTTCAGCTTTCAGTTTCCTAAACCAACCAAGTCTTAATTATTTTTCTTAATGTGTTTTCTCTTGTCAGGCAAGCTAATCATCTTTTATATCTGAATTCCTAATATTACTTCCTGCTATTAATGATGGCTCATAACTTGAAAATTGCCAGTGAAGTTTTTAATGTGGTTTATGCAGAAGCTGTGAATATCTTTTATACTTTCTACCTGCAAGAAAAATAGAACACAGAACCTTCTGTGTTCTGTCATGTTGCTTCTATTCCTTGTAGATTACTAACTTTGTCTTTATTAATAACTTTCAGGTTCTCAGAAGCCACAAAAGATAATGAGCACAAACGCTCCCTTACCAAGACTCCATCTAGAATGTCTCCACACCTGCAGATGTGCACACCTGAGAGCCACAGGAGCTGCATATCAGCAAGTCAGAAAACCAGTGTAGGAAATGCAAGAAATAATGATTTGACTGCAGCAAAGGGTAAAGGCGAGGGTGAATATTTGGCTATTTCAGGTCAAGACTTTTACTGAATTATTATAGGTTTTTTTATAATCTAATGTCACACAGACGTAAGGTTTAATTCCTCATTTATGACTGATTCTTTAGAAACTGCCTTAGTTTAT
This sequence comes from Loriculus beryllinus, assembly GCA_039877255.1. Classification (NCBI taxonomy): domain Eukaryota; kingdom Metazoa; phylum Chordata; class Aves; order Psittaciformes; family Psittacidae; genus Loriculus; species Loriculus beryllinus. Next base: position 20,362 of record JBCJKH010057338.1, on the reverse strand, counting down.
TTACTAAGCAAGTTAGGTGCTAAGACTTAAACATACGGTACTAGCTAACTCCATAAAAGGGGATCAAAGTCTTACAGGGATTTTAGGGGTTATGTAGCTAAAGGTTTGTTTAACAGGTACAGGGAGATCCTGTGTGTGGCAAGAGGAGCCTCTGACGCCTTTCAGAGGTCTTGGTCTCCCTGTGGGTTTCATATGTACCAGGCTTCTAGCTGTGTTTTAAGACAACCTATTATCAGCCTTACCAACCCTGAGGAACTCAGGAAATAAGTATCCGTGAGAAAAAGCAGAAGTTTAATTGTTACTGATTTCTGCGCTAGCACAGATCTGCTACCTAACCACTGATATACCACAGGTACATTGGCACGGGTCAAGAACCCAGAGTTGCCTGTCTTGCAGTATGACAATACTGGTCTTTTTTAGCGGGAAAGAAAAATCCCACTGCTGATGAAGCTGGTGTGTTCTAGAACACTTTGTTTTAATGGAGAAAACCACTTGGTTCCAAACAGGCACAGTGGCTGGCAAACACAATTTGTTCTGAAGGACTAGAAAAATATGTGGAGGTATACATGCAGGGGGTTGGAACGAGATAATCTTAAGGCCATTTCCAACTCAAACCAGTCTATGCTTCTACTGTACAGCACAATCAGAGCTAAAGGGCTAATACTCTATGGCTGTTCCTCTTTCCAGACCTGATAGCTGCCATTTCAAGTGAGCTGTATTTGTGCAACTCTGTTGTTAGAGGTAGCAGATGCTATCATTTAGTGGCTCTTTGGTCTTGATACTTATAAGGTGGTCTTCACATGTTCTTTCTGACTTGCTATGTCAGTGATGCTCTTGCTACTATAATGAAGTATGGTACTATCTTGATGCCTTTTGTAGCTGTCACCCCCTTCAAGTTTTCAGCTCACCCTGCAGAACCCACAAGCGCCAAGAAGACGTTTGATCTCAAAGCAAGTCTCTCGAGGCCACTTCGGTATCAGCCACATAAAGGTACTATGATCCTGTGCAATTTGTGTTGCTCACATCCCTTCTACTCAGCTGTCTAAAAGGCATTCATACAAACCATGACAATGAAGTTTTCAGTCTCTTTTCCCCATCCTTTTCCCTTTCTCTTTAGGTTCCCACATAGTCTGTGGACTAACGTTAGATGTCTACCTAACATAGGCTTTAAGAGCCTCCCTACTGAAGTAGAAACCTTTACGACCAAAAGCCCATAAGAATAAACATCCTTGTATTCCATTGTGTGTACAGGAAACATATTCCTCACACAATTAAGGTTATTTTTAGTTTAGTTTATTAAACCATACTGTCGTGTGAGAAGCTTAATTTTGTGTGCTGAGTGTTGCTTTTAAGTACAGATACCTGCTACTACTTACAGAAAAACTACTTGTATGGAATGAGCAGGTGAAACTGATTGTACAGCTGAATAGCTATTTCATCTTAAGAGCTGACCAGCAAAAAGCACTCTAGCCAGTATAAAACTCACAACAAGAAGTTAAGCACACAACTACAAAACTAGTATTCAATAGTATCTTTTTTTTTTTTCCCTGAACTTGTAGGACGACTAAAACCCTGGGGAGAATCTAAAGAAAATACTGTCCCAAATAAGCCTGGTAGCAACATACCTTCATGTAAGAAAGACTACAAACAGCCCCATCTTCAGACAAGGTTAGCACACCACTGGCTTTTTATAAATATTGTTGCTTAAAATAATATGGTGACTAACCTTTTGTCTTTTCAGAATTTAAATATGCAAAGAAAGCTTTTGTATTAAAGTGATCTTTGTCTCCAGTAGTCTGGTATCAGAGAGGCCAACAAAGAGGGCAGCTCCGAATCTAACAGGCTCTTATTCTGTGAATGCTATTGGCTCCAGGGTTTGAAGTTTCGCCTTCCCCTTGGAGGAAGCTGTGAATACTGATGTGCTGTTACCTTGAATGTTAGACCTGTGTATCTAAACAGAAGTCTTCACTTCAGTGTTTGAAATCAGTCCAAACCAGTACTGCTCTGCATGCTATTGGCAAATGTAGCACACTGGTTAAATGGATGATAAGCCTTGGTCAGATTGCTTTGGTTGCTTGTGTGTCTGCCTTAACATCATGTGGTCTGTCTCTTTTTCTCCTTCAGAGAAGAAAGGCGGGAGAAACATGAGCAAGAGAGAAAGAAGAAAAAGGCTAAGGTTCTTGAAAACCGCAGGGGAATATCTGTGGCTTAGGAGAAGTAAGAAATATCTAAGGTATTACTGTAAATACTAGTCCTGTCATGTAAATACTTGTGTTGTGTTTGTGGTGAAGCTTGCTATTAGCTAGTAGACTCCAGAGAGTACTGAATAAGATTTCAAAGTGCATCTGAGCGTAATGTTTCAGTGATCAACTTCTTCAATGAGAGTTCCAAACTTTAAGGAGCTCAGAATTATCTCTAGTTGCCTCATGTTTTCATTTAATCAAAACACGCTAAAGGAGAAAATGTAAGTGGGGGGGGAAAAGATGCTGAAGCAGTCTCCTTGCAACATAGGCCAGACTTCACCTGAATGCATTTGTTACTGCTAGATGCATGCTTTGGATAGCAAGCTTCAGTGTTCCATTGGCAAACTACAAATTGCCCCTTTCTCCAAATCAATCCTGTGACAACAATGACAGCAATTATTTCGTGTTTCTCATTGCCTATGAGGTAGTAGGGAATTTCCAAGAGCTAAAACATGCAACTTCTCTGGAAAACTGAAAGTTTCCAGCATAATTGTAACACAATGTATTAAAGTCACAACTGAAAGAGGGCTTTACAAATGACCAGTGGGATACTTTGAGCAGTCTATGTTGTTTTGTTCTTTTCTGTGCTAAATAGCAGCTGTTAACAGAATTGTTCTGCTTTTCATTTCTCTGATGCTTAAAAGAGGTTACAGTAGTATTGAGGCACATTCAATATGTTAGATTTAAAAGCAGTTCTTATTTTTATCTTTAAAAATACATAGAGCTGTCTGGATTTATGATGGAACTGGAAAGGTACTTCAGCAGTTTTAATCTCAGCTACATGTTTGTGCCAATAATTCCCAGTGAATTTAGCATCCTATCGAATATATACTGAAATGTCAAGAACAAGCAGTTTGTTTTTAAAAAAATTAATGTGGAGAATAAATCTTTTGTACATATTCTGTTTATCACTGATTCTATTATCTAATGTACTATGTGTAACTATCCCCTTAGTGTAGCACTAGTCTTGTTCACACTTTTTTACTACTCAACCTCTTTCTGTGACAAGTTTTCCTCACCAGTGAGCTTGCCTATGACTTTATGAAATCGTAGAGTGCTTTCATAAAGCATCTTGTTTGTCCTGGTAGCTTTAGAAATTACAATTATCACTCCTCTCCTTCTATGCAAGGGGAAAATGATAGTACAAGACACTGCTTCAGCTCTTCCATATAAAATATAGGTATGTTTAGTATTTGTCAAGTATACTTAAGGTCACTGCAGCAGAGCTCAATGCTTTGATTAGACAAGCTTATGAGGAGTGAAGTGGAACAATTCGCAATTGTACTTTGAAGTGTTTGCCAGGTCACACAAAACTTGACTTCTCAGAAAGAGGAAGGCATTGAACCTCTGTGCCACCAGCTGCAGCACTAACTTCTCCCAATACAGGCATGTTAAGTTCAATTGCTCACATCAGACATATAAAGACTCTTAGAAAGACAACCTATAGCTCTCTGAGGAGACACCAGGGATGGGGGCTTCCCTCAACCCCTCCATGGAGCACTACTGTTCAGAAACTTCAGCTCTGGCAAGCTGTAGGATTACCATCACCAGATGGCAAGCCTGCTGCACAGCTACTGCTTCAATCTTGGCAGGGACAGCTTTTTCTTTTTTTAGTTATTCAGAGAAGCCAAAGCTGAAGGCTGAAACACTTCTGCCTCTTAAACTTTTGGGGCTGCTCTCTGTACATTTCAGCACTGAGTCTCACACTTAAGCACCATCCCTCAGGTTATTAAATCTCCTAATACTTTTTCCATTTTAAAAGTAGTGGATACAAGTGTTTTACAATGTCCACAAACCACAGAACATAGAAAATGAAATTGTGAAAGAAAAAACAAACAAACAAAAAGAGAGCTATAAGAAGCTTGTGAAATATTTTTATTTCTGTTAAGGTCAAGACAAAAGCTAGAACTTACCCAGTCACCAGTTCCTACTGGGTCACTCTCCTCAGCCTGTATTCCAGTCCGTGTATGTACAGGATCCTGCATCTGGCAGCTTAAAGACACCAACAGTGTCACTGTAAGGTTTACTTTGAATCTTCAAGCTGTGATTAGCCACACCTTCAGAAGTGTCTGATAGAAATAAAGCAGCTGAAGGATGTCCCAAAAGCCACCTGCCCAGCCTAGAGTGGAGGATTCTTTTCATATGTTTCATAGGCAAATTCTTCTGTATGAGCTCTATCGTTCAGCAGGCCAATAAAATCAATTTCCAACTGGAACGGACCATTTACTTTATCTCCAATAGTGAATCCCAGGGTACTAATCTAATTAAAAGATACATGCATTAGAACAGTATGTGTAACATTACAAGCAAACACAGTTGTATCAACCACATTTATATTCTACAATTCATGGCCATCTATTTCATACTGATATCTGTTCAAAGTGCAGCAGCATTTCTTAAGGCTTGATCACTTCACTGTTGTATTTCCACACAGCTCCCAGTAGGACAGTACTTCACATCTCCCTTTTTACTGCTGTGTAGAGCCCTGTATTAGAGATAGCCTGAGCCTAAAGCAACACTGCAGTTTTTATCCTTCAAGGTTTATGTGTGGCCAGTTTCATCATGACTGGGTGTACAAACACATTTTCATAAAGTCTGTTACAATTTTTCATGAGGTGGAAGCACAGAGTATAATTGAGGATGGAAGGGAATGTCCACTCTGGGTCAAGTCCTACACCCAATATAGCGTGGAAGTGCACCTCACCAGGCATTTTAAAATGCACAAATCTTTGCTACCAAGTTTTACATTAAGGCAAGGTTCTTGGGCACTCTTTCCCAATTAGAATAAGGTTCTTAAGAACATTCCTTATTCCTTTCCCCTAATGTTCTCCCCCACCACTATTAAATAACAGAAGCCACCTGAATTCCCTGTTCTGCATAGTCTATTCCCCTGCAAGCCCACAACACGTTGGATATTTCCTGACTTTATTTGTGCTTAAGAACGCCTTTCCTGAATCCTGGGAAAACATAACAGCAGCACCATGAGGGACCAAGGCATGTTATCAACATTTCTTTGATGCCTTCACACCACTTCCCTATTTTCAGGTTTCTTTAACACATATTTGTACAACTGCACTTAATAATATATGCACAGGTTTTACTGTGAAATATTAAACATAACGCAACAAGGAATAAAAATTAAGTAGAGGACGCTTAGATCACGCATTGTTCTGTCCCTTTAACTCCAGGTAAATATGCTTAACACCCCACATACGACTGGGTTTTCGTTTACATTTTGAATGAATCTATATTCCAAATCCTGATAAAGTCTTCAGTGTCTTTATTTAAACACAGGCCTTTTATAACAGCTTTCTTCCAAAAGCCCATTTTTAGTTTTAGTTGATCCACCTTCCTCACATTATTCACACTTTCTTCCTACAGTCTCAACTTCTGGTTTAGAACAGATTGGTTTCAAGCTGTCAATCACTGAATTGCCCTCAAAGTTTTCCCAATTTGTTTGCTTTGTTCTTTCGTTACACAATAAGGAACAAAATGCAACATTATCATGGAATGGGTTGGGTTGGAAAGGACCTCAAGATCATCTAGTTCCAACCCTCTGCCATGGGCAGGGATGTCTCACACTAGACCATGTTAGCCAAGGCTCTGTCCAACCTGGCCTTGAACACTACCAGGGATGGAACATTTAACTAACACAATTCAAGTAACGGGCCTTTTATTTTCTCCTCATGTATATTTCTAACATTCTCTGTTTTCCTGTTGGTAGTCACTGGATATTAAGCTGCCCTTGATTACATAGAGGAGGGTCACTGAATTTTAAAAGAGATAAACACTATTTTCCAGTGTCTTCCATGAGTCAGGTAACTAGTTTACTTATTTGCAGAAAGCAAATAAAACATACCACATTTATTCAATACTTAAGACTAGTATTAAGGCCCGAAAAACTAAAAAAGAACCTATAAATCTATCCATTTACTAGTCACCATCAAGGGCACATCCTCAAAATCTCATGCCAGTCTTCTATTGGGAAGCACATTTACAGTACTTCTACAGCCCAGTGCCAAGTGGCGCTTGAGATTTCTCAGTCGCTTTGATCATTCCTCAGAAGAACTTCACTAATCTTTTTCTTTCAAAAGCCAAGTGAGCTGTTTCTTGGTTATACAGATCTCTTGAAAATATTTTTGGAGCTCCTTTGAAGTAAACTGACACTGCTATCACAAAGTAGGATAATTTAAATGCAAAGGTGAGCATACAGGGATAAGTACTTTATAACAGGAAGAGGCCCTTCATTTTCAAATTCACAAACATTAAAGGATTTGTAAATTATATCATGACAACACAAAACACAATTTGAGACAGATAAAGGCTATAGAAAACTTGCCTTGTCTAGCCAGATAGGATGCTGGTCATCCTGGACTCTTCCCCGACTGGAGATGAAGAATTTGGAAAATGGAATCTGACAGAAACAAACCAAACACAGACTTCAGTGTCATCAATACATACAAGACTTAAGAAAAAAAATAAAAGCCTGCCTTAAGTAAATGAAGTAATGCTACATGTGGCCCCAACACTAGCAGGTACATGGAACAGTGGGCCACATTAAACTCTTCACTGACCACCCACAGGCAGCCACTGGGTTTGTAGTCACCATGCAGCGTTATCATCCTGTGAGGGCACAAGGAGAAGCTGCGGCACAGAAGCTGCTGCTGACATCCAGAGTATCTCCTTCCAATACTTCAACATAAAATGGAAATTAAGAAATCTAGCACATAGACATGTTGACAGCTCATCTGTACCCAAGCTGTTTATTTCAGAGTGCAAACTTTGTACTGAGACATCAGTACTCTAGGCTAAGCTGTTCAGAGTAACCTAAAAGCACTTTGAAGGCAGTGGGAGCAAGAAAGAGGAGGGGCTTTGATAACAGGTAGGGAACAAGAAGGTTGGCTGATGAGGAGAGGAAGACATGCAAGCCAGCAACAACACTCCTGACTCCTCACCTGTGAAAAAGTGGGTTGGTCTCACATGACTGTATACAATATTATGAAGCAAATGTGTGTGCAAGAGTGTGCAAACCCCCTCAACATTGCCAGCAGCAATTACAAACATTCCCCAATTTTGATCAGAAAAGAGCCAAAATTCCCACAAATGTGTCACAGATTCAAAGGCCAAGAATGACAAACCACACTGAGTCTGACTGACTCCAGGAAGTCAGTGAGTTAGGAACTTGTGTCACAGGGTCCAAATCCTACCACAGCCTATGTCCATTTGTACTACGTGGTTATCACAGAGCATGTTCATGGCAACACCTGCTAAGCTTCAACAGCAGCATTGATTCCATCACTCCAGTAATAGCTCTAGCAAGTGATCTACAAAGTGGGTCAAATTTTTAGTACAGTTTGTACGGTGTGCCCTCCCACAGCCCAGCCTGGGGAACTCCCAAGCCAAAGGCACATGCCAGTTACACAAGGATACATAACAAACAGCAATACCAACAAGCTGCGACTGTGGAAAGAATTCCCCTTTCACAGAGCCAGGACCCCAGGAGAGTTGTTAGTTTGAAAGACTCATTAGTTCACCTTTATTTCCTCCCAGTATGGGCCACCACGGGTGAACATGAAGTAGTTGTAGAGGTCTTCCTTTTGGTGAGAGAAGTAAGGGTCTGTGTAAATGTTTACCATCCAGGGTCTGCCATCACCACGCACACGTAAATACAGACTATTGAAGTTTGACCAGTCATAATACTTCTTCCTAGCAAAAGATCCCTACAAATTATTAAGAAATAAAATTATTCCTCCTTAATAAAAGGAAACTATGAAGAACAGAGCACTACTGCTTTTAACACTGCCCTCATTATTATGTCAAATAGCATCCACTGCGACACAGTGAAAACGAATACTCTTACATCATACCAGCTGCTATCTCTCTGAATTTCCTTCAGCACTGTATCAGAGCACACAAATAGCAGTATTACCACTCTGCTGACTCCAGCTTTAACTATAAACCACAATCTTGTAATGATCAGACTTCCTTCCTAGGGCCAAAATCCCTACCAGGCAAGTACACAAACACTACAGTCATGGATCAGTAGTGATGCAGTTCATTAAGTTTAATGTTCTGTGGTCAGTACTAGATTATTCAGAGGTGATTACAGGAAATAGAAGAAGTGAGATAATTTATCCCCTGTGATAACTTTTCCTACTGAAGACTGATATAAGCATTGGACGCACTTAAATTTTCTCCAACACTTTATGTCATTAACTGTGCATAATAATTGCAAGCATGTCTAATTCTTTTTCCTTCTAAGGTCTTAAAATTCGCAGTGTTGTGATTTGCACATAGGCAGATCCAAGAGTCTTCAGAGAGTTACACTGAGGTCATCTGGAGCCATGAAAGGCAGGGGTCAGGTCTATTCTTGGCCAGAATTGCTTAAACCAAGTCAAAATGAGCACCAAAATCTCAAAGGTTTACCCTTTATTTTAAAGAACAACTACAGTTACTTATCAGCTGTCCTATCAACCCACCATATAGGTAACAGGATGAGTACATCACCAATAATACAAACAATAATTAAACACATTAATATAAGGCCTGTGGCCATTTGATTTTACAGTTTTGCTAGATTTGAGCCTTTTTACTTGAATCAAGAAAAGCCTTTGTATTTATGTTTTTACCCTCTGATTTTAAGCCACATTATAAAGATTGACTGATACACTCCACTGCTTCAGAATCAGGAGGTGATAGTCACCCTTGCTCAGCAAGATTCAACTTGCTGTTCCATTCCTCTGACACAATGTCACCATTTTAACCAGTGTTCATCTGCCTCTCATTTGCCCATTGATATTGATCACTCATATTCTCTGCACGTCAAGATTCTGGCCCAGAAAATATTTTAGCTGTGTACCTGTGCCAAGAACAATAGAACAGACTAAAAAGTTAAGCACTTTACACACAGAGTCTAAATGTTCTTTTTCTCTTAAAAGTGCTTAAATATAAGGAATAAAACAAGCAGTATCAATAATAAACACATCCATTTCTGCTTCTATTTTGCTCAATTCTGAGCTATCAAAGATTTGTCTCTGGCTTTTTCATTAGGAACCAGACCTTTAAAAAGTATGTTTCAAAGCATTATTCTCTTTCTGTGAGAAAAAAGATGAGCTCTTTCACCTAATCCAAGTTTGATGAATATATCAAGTTAAACCCCAGAATATTTTTCCTTATGACACATTCCTTCAAAGCTAGAGAGACTTCCATTAATCAAACCAATTTTGGATATAAAGTCCATTACAGGTCCTTTATTTGCATGGAGACTACAAACAAGGCTGTCTGATTGAGTAGTGCCTTATTGTGCAGAAGCAAACAATCAAACATTCTTTTTCTAAGTCAGGAAAACAAATTCCAAGACAAAGTTTCAGTTCCTATCAGGTCAAAGGATACAGCAGCAATTACATCCCTGAAGAAATATTTAATACACTTGAAATGGATCAGTTCCAACTGCAGCAAACAACAACCCAGTTGTTGTCACTGGGATTGCACAGACATGCCCTGGAATTCAATAACAGAAGCTAAGCAAACACAAGGCTGTACTTACCACTAGTGGTTTAGATCTCATACTACAATATCCACTGTATTTTGTCTCCCCATCACGAGGTACTTCTGTATTGAGGATTCCATATAGCAGGGCAGTCTGATTATTCCTACCCAATTTGAGGTAAACTTCACTTTTCCCTCCAATCTCTACATCAGATGAAATAACCCATTTATTTAAATCTTCTTGGCCCCGAAACTCCCACATCACCCTTGTCTGTTCCACCATGTAATGGGCTAATGACTGGCCTCCAGGTCCAATTAAGTGATCTTCAGTCTCCTTCTTCAGCATGCTTAGCTGGGTCTTTAAGACTTCAATGCTCTTCTTAAAACTGAGATCCACATTTTGCCAAGTTGTTTTTTTCTCAGGCTGTGACCCTGGCCTCCTGTAGCTGCTGTATGATCTTGACACAGAATCACTGAGAAGAGGTCCTAGTAAGGGCTGCAAAGCTTTATGCCTGCAGCGTCTCCCACAAAAGTAAGTGTTGTTCAGCAACGTGGCAGCCAGAGCCATATTGGTACACTTGAAGAATTCACTTCTAGCAAGACAGTTAACAGGTTTGAAACTGAAATTGAAAACAACAAAACTCGTATCCAGAACTACCTTAGTTTATCCCCACCATTAATCAAAAAGAGAAAGATTAAAAAAAACCATATGGGATGCTTGTAAAATTGTTTTATTTTTAAAAGAGATATTAACTAGAAATCTGAGCCACTGGAAAAATGAATAACATCAAATATTACACTTCCTTAGAGTTCTAGTTTACTTAATGATTTCCACCCTATGTGTTCCCCTCTCCCTGTGATATGATACCCATGCAACTAAGAAAAACTGAGTAAAATATTTCAAATAAAACTGAAAATTGGAAAAAAGGCATTCCCACTTTCCCTTTTACTATAACTAAATTCAGGTATTATAAGTAACATCAGCAAAGATAACCTCAAGAAGAAGGTTTCTGAAAGATGCCATCTATATAGCTACAAAATAGCATCCCCTACAAGGAAATCACAAATTCACAACAGATAGAGCCTGCTGATGTCTGGACCATAACAACAGTCTCATCTGACAGTCATGGATGACAAAAGTTTTGACATATGAAGTCCTACAGCCACCATATGCAGTCCTATATACTCCTTCCTTAAATCACCCAACCCTTTCCTCCCTCAATGTATCTGCCTTGGGATTACAGAGAGGCCTGTAGAGACCAAATAAATCCACAAAATCACAGAATGGTTTGGGTTGGAAGTGACCCCAAAGCGCATTCAGTTCCAACCCCCTGTCATGGGAAGGCACATCTTCCGCTAGACCAGGCTGCTCCAAGAACAAGGGGGTTTGAACGAGATGACCTTTAGGTCCTCTCCAACCCAAGCCATTTTATGACTAGAATCATAGACTAGTTAGGGTTGGAAAGGACCTTTAAGATCATCTAATGATTCTATGAAAGACGTAGAAAAGCACTGACTTACCCTTGCTCTCTTCCCTCCTCCCCCCTTCCCCCCAGGTACCATGAAAACGAAAATGGTAAATTTTAATACACTTTTGCCCGCTTTTCGTCCCTATGCAACGTTCTACCAGCACCGATCCACCACCCATCAGTTCCAAACCTCAGCTTCCAAAGACGACCACCCTCACCCCTCACAGCACCCCTCGAGCAGCTTGAGCACCGGGCTCAGATCCCGCCCGCCTTCCCGACACCCGAAGAGCAGAGGTAAAGCCAACACACGGCAACAAGCAATAACCGGCTCACCACACACGCAACCACTTCAAACCCCGCTCGGTGACCGACTCCGCAACGCTGAGGTAATACGGGGCAACAGCGCTTCCGGGCCCGGCGGGGCAACACGTACCACACCGCTCAAGTTCCGCCGGCGGCTGTAGACACCGAACTTCCCACCCCGACAGCGGAAAGCACGTATTCCTTCAGAAACGTCGGTGCTCGGTGTAGGCTATTAAAGTATTCGCAGCGCCTCAAACCCACCCTGAGGGGAAAACGACACGAACTAGGCGGTAGCTACAGCCTATATCCCTTCCACGCCCCTCTCCCCTCACAAGGCGGCAGCCCCGCCTTTCTTCCCGCCCTTCTTCCCGCCCCGGCGCTGTGCGCATGCGTGGTGCCCTTTGTGTCCCGAGCGGGCGGGCGGCGCGGGGCAGGCCGGGCCGCTGCGAGCGCCGCCGCGCCGCCGCTGCCGCCGAGGGCGGGGAGGGTGGGAGGTAGTGAGGCGGAACAACCGGCTCCGCCATGGTGAAGAAGCGGAAAGGCCGCGTCCTTATCGACTCCGATACTGAGGATAGCGGTAGCGAGGAGAACCTAGATCAGGTGCGCGGGGCAGGCCCGGCCCAAACGCGGGGCCTGAGATCTCCGGGCCCAAGCAGGGCTTGGTGCCACCATCCCTCCCTCGTTCCCTCGCTCCCGCCCAGGGGTCGAGAGCAGCCGTCCTTCTCCTCAGCCCCATGAGGGACCCCGCGGGAAAGAGGCCCGTTCTCCTCTGCCGGATCCCTGGCGGGTTTCGGAGGGAGGGGGGGGCTGTTCGTAGCTAGGCCTGGTGCTTGCAGGAGGGCGGGACGGAGGGGGCGATGCTCTGGAGCGGTTCAGGCCCGAAGAAGGGGGGAAGCGAGGCCCGGCTGTCGTCACCCCTCGGGCAGTGGGGGAAGAGGCCCAAAGGCTGGGCAACTTTTCAGTGCTGCTTTCGCGCGGTGGGAGAGCAGCGTGTCATGTCAGGTCCCTGCGTTCCGGTGAGCCCCTCGGGGCAGGCGTGTGCCCGGGGGGGGTGGATGGTTAATGCGTGTTCTGTGCTCCCTCCTCAGGCTTGGAGCCTGAGCTCTATTGGTGGCAAACTGCAGAGAGTTATGAGCCTGCATATACAATCACATAATGTATATACCATCACATGTAACAAGGGGAAGTATTTACTTATGATAAAGGCATCTCCTCGGATTGGTGTCAGTTTGTAGAATCATAGAATGGTTAGTGTTAGAAGGGACGTTAAGATCATCCAATTCCAACTTGCCTCACACTAGACCATGTTGCCCAAGGCTTTGTCCAACCTGGCCAGGGACGGAGTATTTACCATTTCTATGGGCAGCCCATTCTGAAGTTTAACCCTTACAGGCCTTCAAAGGGGTTTCTTCTTCTTTGGAGGGAGCTACTTTCAAAGACTTATCTCTCTGTATATGAGGTGTTGATGATGTGATTCAAATGGTAAATAAAGACATTATAGGTGAATTGTGCTACAGCCTGTATGACAGTGCTTGTTCCAAGAAGTTAGGCTGGTTAAATATGCTGAATCCTACATGTGCTGGACCTTCAGGGTTTTCAATATAGAAACTGTTGCTAAGTTGCAATAGAAAAGCCTTCCCAAACACTTAAAAATAGTTTGCAGCTTGAAGCTTCTGAAAAGTCAAATCGGAGGCTCTGTCAGACAAATACACTGGAGCAGAGCATGCCCTGATGTTGATCTTGCATGCCGCTAGAGTCTTTATAGCTGCCAGCATCTCACCACTAGTACATTAGTGTAGTAGTTTCTTCAGAGCTTGAAAACGGAAGAGTTGGACTAGCTCTAGTGTAGATCAGGCAATTGGAGTGATGGCGGCAGGAATAAGCTCATAGTTCTGCTTCTGTGCCATCCTTCACTGGAAGCGTGCATCTGCAGCTGTACCTGAGTACCTGAGGTTCTTTCTCCTCCTCTGAGTTGTTTGTAGTAACTCTAACAGCAGGGATACTTAGGTGCAAGAGTGAAGATTAGGTAGAAGGGAAGCCATGAGTTTCACTGATAGTTGAAAGATGAGAGTATACTGAGTGAGGCCCCTGTAGGTTAAATGTTTGACAGCTTCCCTCGGGGATCTAGGCTTTTTGAATCCTTGAGAGCCTTTTTAATATAGTATCTCAGTAAACAACAGGGGTAGAAAGAAGGAAAATTGCTTAAAATAAAAGTAGTGGTAAATATGCTGAAATACAGTCTGGAGAGAAGATAATCTGGGTTGAAGGACTACCTAGAGACAGTTGTGAGAGAATTTCTGGAAAAAATTGTAGAAAACATCAGGAGCTTCCTGACCAGTAGTTGGTTTTACAGATGTGCTCTGATATTGCATGCCTTCTTCAGAGAAAGGCTTGTAAAATGCCAACCCTAATGAAAGGTTTCTATGTTGGTGAGTAGCCTATGTCATGAGTTTCTGTAGTGTTTATGTTCTCATTTGAGGTACTAAATTATAATCCGTTGGGAGATAATCTTCCACTGTGAAACTAGTGCAAACAGATCTAGCGTTGACTTCCCAGCACTGCAGAAGTTGGTGTGACTGTATTTCTGTGCACAGCTAAGGTTCAGCCCCAGAGCAATGTTTTTAAGAATAAATTACGTCTGGACTACAAAGACAGTAGTGCAGCTTCAGAAATGGTTGCTTTATGCTGCTGCTTCTGTCATCTGAACAAGGTATGAGCAGCAGATTACGAGATTATTTGGAAGCCCTTTAGTTCTTTGTGGTGGTGTTTGTTCCCTTTGAAAGTGCTTCCTTTAGAAGAGAACAGCTCTACTTAGTGTCACAGAGTTTGAGCTTGATGCCTGCTCTGTGTCTGTCCAAGGCTTTAAGTGCGTTCTGTGGTATGTAGGGACAGTGAAAAGGATTTGAACAGGTTGACAAATATTATCAGCCATGACACTGTGGTAATTTCGCTTTTAAAGTGTTTAGTTGCAAACATCTCTTTAGCAGAAGGAGCTGCTCTCTAGTGGGATGTGGCTTTTTGGGTTAATGCTGCACAACTGTAGTTCGGGCATTTTTGAGTTATTATCCATTCCAAATAAAACAGATCTGGACATGGCTCTGAAAGTAATCTGTCTTATGTCATAGAATCATAGAATAGTTAGGGTTGTGAAGGACCTTAAGATCATCTTGTTTCAACCCCCCCACCATGGATGAGGACTCCTGACGTGGTTTAAGCCCAGTCGGTAACTCAGAACCATGCAGCCACTTGCTCACTCTGCCCCTTTTTCCTTCCCCAAGGTGGGGCAAGACAAGAGATTTTTCCCACTTATTTCAGACTGCCTTCCCAGAGAGCCAAATACTTAGGCTTTAAACCATGGTAACTCACACTGGAATAGGTCGCCTAAGGCTCTGTCCA
>JBCJKH010057337.1:0-24276 GCA_039877255.1 Loriculus beryllinus | reverse complement strand
AGCTATTCGAGAGCTAATAGTTTTGCTCCACTTCTTAAGTTAAAAGTCTATTTTAGCTGATTTAGAAAGTCAAGTGTTTTGTTAGTGCCATTGCCTCCATCCTGTTTAAGTGTCTATAAACCCATGCTTTTAGAGAAAAACCCCTCATGGAGACCCCAACACCAAATCCATAGACTTAAGTGAAAATTTTCATTATGACTTGAATAGACTTTGGACAAAGGACTTATAATTTGAGGAGCTCTGTTACAAATAGCTCTGTCCAGGGTGATCTGCCAACATAATTCAGATGTGAAAGAGGTTGCAGCCTGAGAAAACTAACCTTGCTTGTTGGCAAAGGTGAGAACTGCCTCAAAGAAGGAAAGTAGGAGTGCTTTGTGCCTCTGCCCTTGCTTCTTATAGGAAAACAAAAAAGCGGATGTCAGTATGAGGAAATCAATTAGCCAACATGAAATTAATTCCTTTTATTTTTCATGTCTTACAATTTAGTGTAATTATCTCCCCATTTTGAAAGGCTCAGTAGACCAATGTTTATATGCACACACTCAAAAATGCCACTCAAAATTATTTCATATTTATATCTGATAGCAATGCGTGCCAACCATTAAGAATAATTGATAGCATGTTTCCAACACTAATAAAGCGCAGGTATTTTCTGCTCAACACCACTTTTTGCCTAGAATATTACTTCAACTCACACCTACCTGGACTAGCCATAAACTTCAGCAGTAGTGCACTGTTTGCTAGAGACAGTATATTATGATTGCCATCACTATGCTAGGGCCCTATAAATGACGTAACTGGAAAGAATACTTGATTCAAAGTATTCCTTGAGGACAGGGAGGCGAGAGGAGAAACAGTCTGCTCATTTTACAGATGAGATGGAAATAATTTCCAGTTCATTGAGGCTTCATTTCTTTGTCAGGCACCTTAAAGAACCAGACGATTTCCTTGTAAAATCAGACTGGTGATTCCCCACCTCCTTTTAGTTATCCTATTAAATTAATTTTGACACAACCTCACAGACATAGGGAATTTAGAGGCATTAGGTGATGACAATGGATACCATGCTATATATCAAAAAATAGGTCTTCTTGGTACTTGAGTAACTGGTAGAAGCTCTGATGACAAAACCATAGGTTTTTTTGCCACGTGGGAGTTTAAAGCCTGAATGCTTGTTGCCAAAAGTATTTGCAACTAGAATTTCTGGCAACAGTGGCATCCTTAGGGGCATTTCAGTGTGAAAGTAAATCTCTAGTTGAAGAGATGGATATATGACAAGCAAATCACTTAATTACACTGAAAACACAGTTTCATGCCAGTCATTTTAACACGTTAGCGTGCAAGTTGCATTTGGCAAGCAAGGGTCTCATCAGCAAGGAAACAAACATTCAGTGCGGCCACAACACTGGAAATACTGGAAAACTGGAAATACTGAAAACTATTCACACTATTTGCACTATTACTGCCTTCCCTGATACATTAGCTATGCAAAGACAATTCCTTCTAGCTCAAATATGCTATTCAGACTGGGTCTTCTTGACCCTTCACAGCCAAGAAAGGGGCTTTCTGCCCTTTCGCAGCAATGAAGCATTGAACTAGCTCAGTAGTTTAAAGCTGCCACAGAGAGTACTGTCTGTGGACATTTCCAGGTGGGTCTCTTCTCTTTTGAAAATGAGGAAAACAGGAGAAGCTAACATATGCTTCAAGCACATATCTTGTACTTAGCTGATGCAATGCATTCTTGGGGAGTTCATTGGTAGAGCATCTCAGGGTAGTCAAACACTGGAGCGGCCTGTCATGATGTGGGAAAAGTCAAACTTTCACTACTCTCCTCTGGTGGGACCCCACTTGGAGTCCCACATCCAGCTCTGGAATCCTCAGTACAAGAAAGATAAGGACCTGGAGAGGCTCCAGAGAAGGACCATAAAAATAATCAAAGGGATGGAACACCTCTCCTACAAAGAAAAGTTGAGAGAGCTGCAGTTGTTCAGCCTAGAGAAGAGAAGACCTAAAAAACCTTATTGCAGCCCTTAAGTTCTTAAAAGGGGCCTATAACATGAGAAGAGACTTTTCAGCAGGGCCTGTTGCAATCAGAAGAAGGGTGATGGTTTTAAACTAAAAGAGGGGAAGAGTCAGGCTCAAAGTAAGAAAGGAACTTCTTATACTGAGGGTAGTGAGATCTTGGCACAGGATGCCCAGAGAAGTGGTGGATGCATTATCCCTGGAGACATTCAAGGCCAGGCTGGATGTGGCTCTGGGCAATCTAATCCAGTTGAAGATGTCCCTGTTCATTGCAGGGCATTGGACTAGATGAGCTTTGAAGGTACTTTCCAACTATTCTAAGATTCATTGATGCAATTGGTAAAACAATGGGTGACTTAGATCTTATTTAATGAAAAATTGAGTAGTTATGTACATCACATGTTTTAAATATAACTGTTTCTTACCTTATGCTTCCTGGTGATTTGCTCCAGAGTTTCCAGTATGGACAAAGAGTTTACCCTTTCTTTCTGGAAACTCCCAGTTAAAGTCCCCCTTTTGATATTGCCCTGTCTACTATACCAGTCTCACTTTGAGCAGCATTTTTAATTCATGATTTACCATGATGAATTATAATGAATTCATCATAGCCTTTAAAAGCATTAGGAAGTGCTGAATTATTTGAGCTACACAAATTTACACCCCAGACAAGTACCAAAACTTTAGTATTTGACAAAACTTGCATATGGGTCTTTTCTGTAAAAATAATACAAAGTCTTTCCTGTCATTTTAGTTACGACAAGTAACTGTTACCTTTTTACTACTTTTTACTATTATTGACAACTCAGTTAATAAATGTCTTATTTCTGAACCCCTCTTTTCATTTTTCTTTTCACCTGGATAAAGCCAGAACCTTCAGAAAGGGTGGTAAACAAAAAACCAAGTGTAGTTTCTATCTCTCTCATAGGTACTCCATCCCCAGATACAGCTATATTAAACAAGATTTGTGCCTACTGAAAATTTTTTTCAAAACAAGGTTAAAACAAAACAGTTCACCTCTTAGAATGAAATCTATTTCACAGTTGTAGCAAAGCTCTTTGAGCACACTTTATTGCACACTACTATGCTTCTTGGGTAGTTGAAGGCATGAGAGCATCATAACACCCCTGAGGTAGCCTGTTACAGCGGAATAAGGCCCTACTGTGTTTTACTACTCAGAACCACAAAATTACCAAATTAACACTTCATTCACTTGGTTTTACTGAGCCTAAGCCATATCATGTTTTACAATTCTAAAAGACTTGAGGTACTATGGCTAAAGAGTAAATTAAAACAGTTTTATGAAGTTCTACTTTGGCTAAGAAGACATAACTTGGTTTTGCTAGCTATAAGATTTGCAGGCTATACAGTTTCATTAATTCAATATCTTAAGTCAGTGGTGCCTGTTGAGATAATTTAAGGATTCAGTGCATAGAGAAAAAATTCCCAAAATTGTTTCTGAAGCAGTGAGATGTCACCTTTATGCCTTTCCTTCCCTTTGTACATGAAACCATTGGATCCTTTAGAGCTAATCTTAAAAGATAAAAACCTAAAAACACAGTGAACAGCAGAATCTAATATAAAATCTGAAAGTAGTATAATATGGAGTAATCATTGTAATTAGGAAATCTAATAGTGCTAAATATGTTAAATCTGTATCTAGTACTACCTTTTCTACCAAAGATTACATAGCTTGAAAGGATGAATTAACTTGTTGAAACCAGCAGCAGCTGTAAAATTCTCCATAAGTAAACAACACCTTTTAGGATTATCTCAGTTTTACTTTGAAGTTCATGGCCTAGTAGCAAGGACTAACATTTAAGGAAGGCATCCTTTTTTCACCCATTGGCGTATCACACCGAGTCAGGGTTTTAACTGCTACTAGTGGGTTTGCTCAGCTGGAAAATGTGGAATATATTACAAGGTTTATCCCAGTATTTCCATTTATGTTTAGACTCTTCATCTTACTTGAGTCACAAGTTTTGCTGGCAAGGGACAAAGTTGTACCTTGCCAGACACTCCTGTATATGGTTTACTCTCTTCAGGTACAGTTTAAAACAATTACTTGCTAAAACACTTTATTAATACACAGATACTTTTATATCTGTGCCTGGGTATTCATATTAAGCAGAATGACATGTCTTCCTAGGAAGCATGGCACACTGGAAATGTGGCAACACATTATACATACTACTCAAAATTGAGACTATTAGACACTTTCCTTGTGTTCCTGAAGGAGTGAATGCCACTGTACAAAGGCCAGGAACTATGTTCTCCCCATGTATGCTCTATAGACCCTTTCCAAAGCATGCCCTCCCCACCAAGGATTACTTGTCATCTTAACCAATTATACAATAGAAAGCATTTATACTTTAGAGTAAATGCTAATTATGATGATTCTCAGGCAAACACTAACTAAAGAGAGCAATTTCTCAGCTGATCAAGACTCTATGGAGCACTGTTGTCATCAGCTGAAGTTTTAGCCTTGAATACAGAAAGGGACAAATCTGGAACAAAACATAAAGTGTCTTTATACAGATGTGGTCTACCTTTCAAATATTTACAAATCAGAAAACATTCCCTTTGTGCATAAACCCCATGAATATTGATTACTTAAGTATTTTAAGTTTACTGCAGGATCAAGCAGCTAGGGGGGTGTGTGTGTATAATTAGTAACTGCAAGGACCTCTTGAAAAAAGAAGGATTTTGTCCTTCAGCACAAGGTAAGCAATAATCTGCCCTTGACACCAGCATATGCAAAAGTCAATTTTCCTCTGTGGCTAAAAGTTGCTACTGAGCAGAACGTGTGCACTAGTTGAGTTCATTCAATCTCTCAGGTTTCATCCAGCCTTCTGGCCCTCCTCCTGCACACTGGCTAATTGAAAGGAAAGACCAGACTGTTTCTCTCTACAGTTCATTCAGATATTCATCCCTGATGCTCCAGCAGCACCACTGACCATAGGTAGAAGGACAACCAACCTGCCAATGCCAGGTCTGGTGCCTGTATATCCCTGCTGACCTTCCCCATTTCTTACATTCATGTTCAGTTGTGTCATGCCCTATAAGAGAAGCTTTACCCTTTTCTTTCCAGTGTGCAGGCCAGAAAGATTTTTAGCTATGAGTTTTCTAAACTTAACAAACAAAAATGTTGACCTAGAGAAGATTTTATCAACTTTGCCCTAATTGCTAGAAGGGAATAACCAGTGATAGAAATCATGTGCCTTATTAATATATAAATAAATTATGATAGCAGCCTTTCTATCTCTAGGAGCTCGGCTGAAAAACAGCTTGTCATGGCTGGGTGGCATTTACTTTTCTGTCTGTCAATATTTGGAAGGTTTTATTACTTTGCAGTGCCAGGTTTTAAATGGCTAATGGAAATATTAAAATGGAATTAATTTAACTAAATAAAACTGGCTCTCTGTGTATTATTCCCTTGGAAGTCACTTATTGTGCTTTCTGAAGCAAACCTGTAGTGAAGAATTGGGTTATATTTAAGTTTATATGTTGTTCATTTACTTGCTCTCAGAAACCTTCTTTTCTAAGCTGAGGCAAGCTGTGGCGTTTTATAATAACTATACCTCAAAATATTTGCACAGATGACAAGGTTACAAGTAGCCAGAGGG
Source organism: Loriculus beryllinus (assembly GCA_039877255.1). NCBI lineage: Eukaryota > Metazoa > Chordata > Aves > Psittaciformes > Psittacidae > Loriculus > Loriculus beryllinus. The sequence goes on along the minus strand of JBCJKH010057337.1, from coordinate 18,631 downwards.
GCTCCCAGGTCCACTAATTTACCAAATGTTCTACTTTGGGAGAACAGCAATATCACAATGCAACTAATGGCCCATGCCAGTAACATTACTGCACTGTACTAAGGCAATATTACAAAGTTTCACCAGTCTAACAAAGATGGCTTGACATGGAAAATACACATACCTCTAGCTGATACTGCAGTGTTTAACAAAACTCCATGTGTCAGCCTTTATCAAAAGAGAACCCTCTTGTCAAGTTAAGATTTGCTGCCTGCAGTGACAGCACAACTTTGTCGTCTGTGGAATGGATGCAGCTTGCATTTCTTTTGAGGGACTCCATCATAGCTAGAATAGCTGCTGTTAAGAGCCACCAATAACAGAAATATTTCTATACAATTCATGAAATAATTATAGAATTAGGTAAGTAATTTCCCTTTACACTTGGCACCACATCATTTTGTAACTTTACACACTGACTTCTATCCTTTTTCAAAATGAGTTACTTGCAATAGAGAAATACACAACTCTCCATTTCCACTTTAAAAAGCAGAAAACAAAAAAACCTAGGAAATGAAGCAAAATTGACAGCACTACAAGCATTGACTACTGAAAGACAGCCTAACTCAAGAATCAGCAAGGAACCAGAAGCTGGACACAAAACATGATCTCATCTTCAAAGCAGCAACTAACCAAGCTGGGAAAACATAGAGACCTATGGGAGGTAGACAAACATGCACCAGGTATCTGAAATAGACCTTCTGCTCCATACATACTCACACATAGAGGTGTGTCTCTAGTGGATCACATGGTTATTACCAGCAAATCCCTTGTAGCTGTTATCACAGATGTGAAGTAGTTTCCATTGGGAGCATAAGCATAAACAGGCCAAACTAATAATGCACATGAATTTGAAGTTGCTTAATGGCCTTTCCCTTTTAGGCATCAGAATACACAGTAGGTGTTTTACAGTACATTAAGATAAGAGGGAGTGGGAAGACAGCAAGGCCCAAATGTTGAGTTCACTCATCTTGCCCTTGCACTGCAACATCCACACAATTAATCCCAATTCCCTGTCATTTAGATACATTTCACCTTTTCTGTTAAACACTTGGGCTCAGTCCTACTGAAAACACACCACACCTGTGTGAGTTTTTAACATCTTGGAAAGATTCATGACAATTTCTCTATCCCTTCCAACACCCTATATGAAATCTTATTCACTTCTTTATTATGATCTTTTAAGATACCACTACCAGCATCTCAAAGTCTTCATTATCACTGCAGGGAGCCTCCTGCAACTACATAGACACATTATTAGTTCACAAGTGATAGATGTAATCCATCTATTTCTAATTTAATACAGAGAACCACACAGGACATTCAAGTTACAGAACACGAATGTGAATGAGGCCAAAGGCAGTTTATATTCTAACTTATTTACCTGTTTGTTTTTTTCAAATACCAGTACTTAAAATATATCAAGAAGATCAACTGGAGTTGTAACTACATACAGCTGTAAAGGACAGGTACTCCCTGGGCTACATTTTGCTGATTTCAAGTGGTGGTAGAATCAGAGAGAAATTATTGAGATTGAACTTTATGCATTTCTTCATCTGCTTTAACCTGGTAACCTAATTTGCTGTTATTATAATTTCATAGATGGGAATATGGACACAGATTAACAGAGATTTATCCAAGGTTCTTTATCACCCACTGGTAAATCTGCCATTGAAACATCTGTCACCTTCTGTTGTCTTCTGATTACAGAGCCATGCAGTCTCTTGACATCACTGTCTTCAATGGAACCCTTTCCACTCTTCCCCTGAGCACCAGGCCAACAGACACACGTACTGGAAGGATCCAAGCACCATGACTCTTTCCAGAAGAGATGGAACAAAGAGAGTTTACTGGCTCATTATGAGATAACATAACATTTTTTCTTCTGGAGACAGCCTCAGTGCCATTACCTTATATGAGAATAAGGCAAAGCCAGTCATTTAGTCTCAAGTTGAAGCAATCCCGAACCTTACAGATTTAAAATTGCGGCAAATACCAGTGATGACTTTGAAGACTGTATCATGAGTCATCAATTTAACTAAGGCAAGAGTTCCAGAACTTGCATACAAGAAGCCAAGATGTTCATCCATATCAAAAAGCCTTAAACTTTAAATGCCAATTTACAGTTTGTAAGGTTAATAAGAAAACATGATCCTTAGTCTAATTCTGCTTTGTAATTGCCTGCAAAAACATGCCATTCATAGAACAAATTGACTTTTTAGCCATAAGCATCCTTTTGAGCAAGTCTCATTGTCAGCAGAACAGTATTAGCTGGGTAATCTGCCAAGACTGGGCTTATTAATGCAACATCAGTCTCGCTCTTGCTTCCAGCTTTTTTTTTATACCTTGAATTGGTATGCAAAAGATCTCATGCCTGCACTGTTCAACATAAGACTCAACATTCAAGGCTACATAACACAATCACTCAGAAGTTAAACAAATTCACTTGACCTCAGAATGAAACGCAATGATTAGTGTTAGTTTTTGTCAACACTCTCCCTTGTGCATTCCCTGGCAGCATCAGCTCCTCCTGTCACTCACCTTTCAGGGATATTTGGTTGTCGGCCTACTTGCAGAAACACTTCGCCACAAGACTCAGGTATAACAGAAGGTTATCTCCAGAATTACACATGTAGCTCTAAGAGGAAAAACAAATCCTGGCACTCATATCTAGGATATCGGACTGACATATTGCTAAAAATTTTAACAGCACATAATGCTATACTATTTGCAATTAAATGGCATTAAGATACAGTCACAGCAAGAGATGTAAAGACCTCAACCATGTTACCAGTGAGCCATACCTCATCCATCTAGCTGAATATGTTGCACTGAACTGTAGGCCTTTAAATTGATTTCACTTAAAGAAAATCCTGGTGCAAAAATGAATTGATAACTTTAATACATTTTTTGGGCACGTAAGATTACTATTAATTGTAAGGCCTGTAAAAGTTGGTGAATTTGCTCCTGGAACTTTTTTAAAAGCTCTACCTTGAAAGCGCATCCTGCTGACAATGCGTCTGCCTATGGCCCATGCACTGCATCTTCTTCCAGAAACTCTTCTAAACGTTTTTTTAGCACGCAGGTACCATCATGGTTATTTCATAGTGTTCATATTTCTGGAGAATTTTACTCTGCAGCTTATAGCCTAGAACACTTCCTCAAGCTTGTCATTACTAAACTCGAAGTCTCCTGTCCTCTGATCACTATAAAGGAGATGTACTGACAGCAGCTCATTCTCATTCCAATGTGCTTTTCTGATCACCTGAAGTGCTGCTTATGCACTTTCACTATCAAGTCATCCTTATTCATCTTGTTGCTTTGCCTTCAAATTCAGAATCTTGTCACTGACATTGATGAGTGATCTCCTTGTTTGCCTGGCCATTCTTTGACAGGTATAATATCATTTGCACTTGTTCCTGACAGATTGAGTGGGGAAAAAAGAAGCCTAGCTAGTGCCCTTAAGAACTCATCAGTTTTGTTTTCTGTCTATGCAGTTACAAACAATACCATTGTGTGCCCTTCCCTTTTCTTAGTACTGTGCCACAAAACGTTTTTCGACATTTCCATAAAGCTATCATCCCAGCCAAGGAAATGGCAAGTGAACTTCACCTTCCAACTATCAAACCATTTTGGTGGACTGGAAGGGAGATGAGGAAGCAATGAGCAAATGGCCAATGGAAGTGGGATTCTGTGGCAATCTCAGGCTGATGCAGCACTGGAAGATGTTATAGTGGTTCAGGTACCAGATCAGTTCATCTATTCCAAGCAACTGAAATAGAACCCTCTATGCCAAATAACCTCTCTGTACACTCATAAGAAACTGAGCAAAGACTGAAGATAAAAAACAGTGGCCAAGGGATATTTGCCTTACTAAACAATTTCAAGAAGTACCTGAAAATGTTATTGACATCAAGAGATATTCCATTTTTATACTCCAGAAACGAAAACTATGATTAAAACCAGCTCCTGCATTAGTGGTAGAATATCTCAAGAAAAAGTTAGTCTGGCATGGTGGTGAGTGTCCTGAAATGCAGTTCTATTATAACTGAGGCTGGGACGCTTTAAAGATGCTCTTTTGCATTAATTCCTTAAGCTATCACTTTTACTCTAGAAAACTGATTTCCTACAAACCAAGATTTTGCTGTTTAACACATGAAAAAGAGTAAAGCCAGAATGACTATGAAGCACATGTGGGAGAAGCACAAACAGTGGACAACGTCAGAGGAACATGTTTACCTGTGGTTCTTGCAAGTCTACCTAAGTGCAAAACTGTAACATATGTGCCAACAAATATTACCATACTTAGAATCATAGAATAGTTAGGGATGCAAAAGACCTTAAGATCATCCAGTTCCAGGCCCTCTGCCATAAACAAGGACACCTCACACTAAACCATGCCACCCAAAGCTTTGTCCAACTTGGCCTTGAACACTGCCAGGGACGGAGCACTCACAACTGCCTTGGGCAACCCATTCCGGTGCCTCACGACCCTAACAGTAAAGAATTTCTTCCTTATATCCATTAGATATTCTTCATTAAGATACGAGCGTTCACAAATAAAAGATGGGAAGTAAATCTGCCTTATCATAATACTAATATAATCTTTTTAATACTAGCATTCACACTCAGTTCAGAAAGCAGCATTACAAACATTCTATCCTACATAGTTATGTGTGTGTCTAACAAATATTCTTTTGACACACATGACCAAAAGCTAATTTCCACTTCTGACACAGATGCTATAAATCTCCCAAGACCTTTGCAATGTACTCATCATCCATTCTGAGAAACTAACTAGATGTAGTCAAGCACATTAAGTGGAAAAAAAACCCAAACCCAAACCAAACCTTAACATGTGAATCAGGTGTCCTACATAACCAATGTTTATTGACAAGAGGTTTTTCTAGAAGTGAGCCAAAATACCTGGAGACTCATGCATGCCCTTGAATTATACTTGGCCATCTTGCTTTGTTTACATACTTCAGATGTTGCCATTGAACTCTCCTCTGGCATGAAAAACATCTTGAAGTATTACCAAAGGCAAATCAATGTGTGTGCAGTTCTCAAAATGACTTAATTACTGCGCAGTTGGTTGGCAAGAGTAATGCTGAAAGCCAGTCAACTAAGTTGCAATCAGTTGTGTGTGTATGCAAGATTGTTTCAATGAAAATAAAATATAGTTGATGCAAATAGAAGACATTAAAAATGCTCAGACTACTGATAACTGAGACCAGACTTTCTGAAGCTATTCAACCAATGAACTGGTCATATATAATCAAGACAAGTTCTAAATAGTTGTATTTTATTTTGTTATTTCACTTATGTCCTGGATGAGTCTTGTGGCAGAACAGTTTATTGGTTTTGTTTGCTTTTTCCTACTTCTTGAAATAGAGAAACAAATGTCAAATTATGATTTATGGTAAATAGCAGTGAGGAGGACAACTATGAGGATTTAATTGCTGCAAAAACTAGAACATTAGTTATTTGGGAAGATATTTCCTCATATCATCAGCCATCTTATGTACTAATTAAACTGACGGATTATTGGACAGGGACAAACATTCTAAGTTGTTTTAGGAATGCTAGAGGCACTTCATAGAATCAGAAATGCAAACAGCTTGGTAGTTAACAGTATATAACTAAATGCAAAATTGATGTTACAATGCTGCCTGTGGGTTATTACAGACTCTTCTCCCCCCTTCCCACCCTTAAACTAGGTATATTAATGGCACTACATTAAGAACTCTTAAACACTTAACGTCAATATGCAGCTAGCTTAATCTTTGGAGAAGCTCCTTCTTCAATGACATTCATTTGGTTAGCATATTTTACCTTGCACACAGTATTGACACAAGCTCTCTGCTGTGTACTGCTTGCATATGTAATCACATGTCAAGTCACATATAGAGCAATAGGCACTCAGGCAGCAATTATTCTCTCCATTAGAACAATTAGCAAAGTCTGATTGAACTTGAAAAGAAAAATACTAACCAAAATTATTCTATTATTATATATTTATTATATTTATATATATGTAATTTCTATTCAAGCATATGTTCAAGCAGCCTGATACCATGGTGATAAAACCCATGAAAATACTTAGCAGTATCAGAACTCATTTTAAGTGTCTCGTAGAATAAAGGCCTGCACATTGTGGCAAGATGGAAGTAATTGGACAACTGAACCTTCAATTTTCTGCATTCACCTAACTAATGGATTTCAACTTTAACATGTTGGTCCCTGTTAACAAACCCCATCTTTCTAAAGCCTTCTTCTAAATCATATCGTTAACACACAGAACCTCCCTGTAAATTATCACCATTCCAGTAACTTAACTCATTTTAGGAGAAGTTATGACAGAAGAACAAGCACTGTAGAGTGGTTTTTTTCACTACTGTAGTTCCTGTAAAGAATAAAGCTCATTGAAAGCAGTTCCTTCTGTTAAGCTGTTAAGTCATAGTTAGATCTTGCTAATGTTAAAATAGATGTAAAGCACAAGAAGTTCTCCACCCAGAACCAGACTGCACTAAGCACATTTCTGAAGTCACCATTTTATGTGTATTGTGTGAGTTGTGACTCCTTAGCCTACTCAATTTCATCTAAGTTGTGCTGCAATGTCCCATATGAGTACAGGTGGTTTGGTATCAGCATTCCCAGGATCAAGACTCTTTGTACCAACACGAGTGCCAGTGGCAATGGAGAACATGTACAGTACCTAGAATCAATTACACAAGGTGGAACTTGCCATCTGTGGATTGATTTTTCTTGTAGGTTGCCAGTGCTTTACTCAGCGACATCCATGGCTCAAAATTTATTTTATACTAAAGAAGTTGTTTCTAGAACCATACCATGCTGTAAACAGTGAAGTTCCAAGAAAACTCAAAACAATTGCTCACACAAACCACTGTGAGCAAGACAAATGCTCTTACACTGTATGTAAACTACCAGGACTTTGTCCCCCAAACTGTATGTGACTGGACATACAATGGTCAAACTCACACACTGTCTGCATGCTCCTCCCTAATCACACAAAGGCCTGAGAGAGTTACAAGAAGCAATTCCAGCTCTCTAAGTAGACATGATGAAGCCATTATATTGACTTACTAACATTAATTTTATTCACATTCTTTTCCATCAGGAAATACCAGCACCTGGCCAAATAAGACAAAATTATTGCATAAAATTCACTTTTCATTGTGCAGTACACAGGGTCAGAAACTACTAATAGAAGGAAAAAAGCCAAAAGAATAACTGCTTCCCATTGTCTGATCAGCACTACTGACTGGGGAAACCTTGGTATCAGAAAACTAGAGGTCTGCTGGGCGCTTTACCAGAGAAAAAGCAAACTGTGTACCTCAGAGGAAAGGTTTAGATGTGATTATAGTGGCAATGGCCCCAGTGGAGAGAGAGTCTACCTGGCAGAACGAGTGCTTAAACAGTTAAAGGTGAACTGTGATTTACGGACAGCTCACTTAGGAATTACTGCTAAAATTTAGCACTGCACAGGAAAGGTAGCCTGCTGCTATGCTACTGTGGTCCCATATACTGTCTCATTTTGCCCATTTTAGCACAGCACACTGTCTGAAAGAGACTACATTACATAAAACCTATTTCCATCAAAAACTTCTTTGGCTGGCTAGAGAATAGTCCTCATATGATAGCTCTAAAGCAAGTATCTATAACATGCTTAAGAAGGTTGCTGAACAAATGCTTAAGAAAGAACTTGAATTACTCATTACCTTTATTACTAGGGCACAGAATTTACACATAAAATGGAAACAATCAGTACAGCACAGCACTGACATGGGTACTGATTAAGGAAATGGGCTTAAGCTGGTATCTTCCTTCATACTCAGGCTTCTAAAGCCATTTCACAGTTCAGAAATCACTGCTGGTATTTTTGCACTTGCAGCCATCAGACAAAGAATAGATGACAGCCAGAAGAGGGGCAGGAAAAAAGATCAGGACTATTTATGGACAGGAAAGCGTTTAATGTTAATCAACAACATTATTTACCATTTTCCCTCTTGGTAAGAAATAAAATTTTTGTTGAAATGACTTTTTGGCATGCCTTCTTTCTTTAGGGCACTAACACATTTGAAAAGCTGGATTTCTAATTGGAAGCCTTCCTCATGTTCTCCAACAGTAACCAAGAAAACAAGTAGTAGTCCAGGTCATTTTCTCAGAGAACTAAGTTATAGAAGGTGATGACAGCTTGCTGGAATAGAAGCTTTCAGCAAAAGGCAACATGCAAAGTCATTCAGACTTCCACAGTCAAACAAACGCATTTAACCCTGCCTGTGAAATAGATACATATTAATGGACTGGTGCCTGGAACAGAACCCAAATACACCTCTTCTGCTTGAACCACAAAATAAATTACAAACAAACATTTCTAAGCAATATTAACATAATAAATCATAAAACGCAAAGAACGCAATCATTCCATTCACAGTGGGGAGCACTGAACTAAAACACTTTGGGATACTGCTCATAAAGAACAATGCTGTTCTTCTGAGATGTTCTCTTGCATTGCTTAGAAGAGTGTTAGTTTAATGAGGAATACACTTGTAGGAAACTACGTTAGTACTTAAACTCTTTAGTTTTTAAATACCTAGGTTCTAGTTCAGGGAAAATCTATGAAGACAACCGCATCCCAGGCTTAACTATAATTGTTAATAACATTCTTATAGGAGCTAACTTTGCATTTACTTGAAGATGAAAACAGTCAAGCCAGGACTGACAAACAGCGAATCCTGTAGCACAAGACACACAAACTTTGAATACTTCTAATAATTTCTTGTTACTTATCTGTGCCACCTCATGCTTTGGGAAGAATTCAAGTTAGCCAACTCTTGCACCATTCCTTCTCTTCCCTACTCTCCACCAAGGCTTTCTGAAAACCATTTTCCCATTTTTAACAAGTCACTAGTACCAAGAAAGTCAGTACTTCACAAGAAAGTTGGACTAAAGTTTTATTTATCACTTCTTGATAGGTTTTGCTTATCAGGATTCCCATTTCAGCAACTTCTGCAGTTTATGGCAGCACACAGTTCTGTATTGTAATAAACTGCTCTTCACGGGTTTTAGGGGATATGGAGTTAAGGATTAGCCAGCAAATATTTTTACTGGTACCAGACATCTTCCATTGCCACAAGACTGACAATTTGGCATAACATTTTTTCTCCTGTCTGCCTGATTTTCATGGAGATTTTTAATTCACAGGGGAGTCACTCTTCATTAAATAAACGGATACATAAATAGGAAAATTGGGCACTTTCACAGTGGATTTTGTGTGTAGCACTTAGCAAGCTTTAACCCATTCTGGCACTTGCTGAAGTGAAATCCTCATCTACTGTGCTCTGCAGGCTAAATTGACCTGTCACTGGTCACAGAAACAAATACTGACCAACGCAACCATTTGGCTTTTTTACCAAGCTTCAGCCATACACAAGTGTGAACATTCACCCAGTTAACATGGGCAGTCCCATTGAAATAAAGGGAAGCAGGGCTGGTTTGAAACATAAAGGAACACATCTCAACAGTAAGTGATAGAATTTTTATAGTTTTATTTTTATTTCTGATTGCTCAACAAGCAGCCAGGAAAATGTTAAAGGCTTTTTCTAGTTACACATATTTTAGTATGTTCTCTAGAATAAAAGATGCCCCAGGTGAGCTGAAGTGAAAGGCATTAAAAACCGAATTGAAATACCTTTTAAAAGCTCCTTTATCAATGCCAGTGTTGATTCAGTTACTCCCAATAATCTATGAAAATATGGACTATATTCTATGATTCTATATATGGGTTAATACATTTTCTAAAACTTTGCTTCAGAATATGATACACTTACTTTTGAAAGTGACTCAAACTATACTTGAGGACAACGCTTAAGTACTTTCTCCAGAGGATTCTCTTGACATCATGAACCTCTAGTTACTTGAACTCCTGCTCCTCTTGTGAAGCTCATGGCTCCAGTCATTGATGATCCTCTACCCTTTTCAGTGGGACTCTACCAAAGGTGCTTTAACCTTTGCCTTTCTGTTCTTTCATACAGAAGCTACAGACCACACATCTATCTTCCTAAATTTCCAGGCTTCCCCTTTTATCTCCCTCTGAGTTGTCCTCTTTGGTTTTATTTATTCCTAAATTGATTTCTTTTAAGTAGTTCAGCCTCTTAGAGTTATAAGTGAGACCAAGCACTGAAGACAGTAGTTACATTTACTTCCCTTAGTCAGTAATGCCTCATTTCCCGGATATTGCTTAGAAACTCCTCTGCTTTAAGGATACAAACATTAAAAGATTCTTAGAGGGATTTTTTGTGTGATATTTTGGGTTATTGCAGTATGAAGTTGTGGGAGAGTCTTCTGTGGTTTCTGAAAAAGCTGAAGGGTTTGGTAGGAATGGCTTATCTGTAATTCAGCTCCCTTGAGTTTACTGATTTGGATTCTCATAATGGATTTGGAAAGGCATGAAAATAAAGCTTTTAAAGCATCAAGCATATTTTAATACTTACTGCTCTTCAGAAGTAATGCAGAGGTTCTAATTTTAAATGTTATTTACCATAAATCTATATCTGTGATTCTCGTGTAGAGAAGCATTACAATGGGGATACAGGAATGACACACTGGTCTCTATATCTAAAAGAAAAAACATCAAAATACTATTTATCTTACACAAGACACACTGGATTATTACTAAATATAGACAGCTGCAGAATAAATAAGGGGAAAATGGTATTTTTAAAAATATTTTTCTTATAGCTGATACTTTAGTCTATATTTTAACTGTACTTCTATATGTTTGCCAAAAATATTGATTTACTCAAATTCAATACAGTTGATCAGCTACAAGGAACAGAGTAGACTACTCAAAACACTAAAGCTTTGATTTTTTTTTAACATTGAATAAGGATAACTTGTGATATTTACTGTGTTATTGGAGTATACATTAAGAGTGGTCTTTGTGGACTACAATAATCCTTTTTCTATTAACTATGTACCTTTGAAGTTCACTCTGGCATTTCTCATGCACCTGACAATATAGGGTCAGGCAAGGAGGAACCAACTTCGTTAAAGAGTTATGAGAACTGCACAAGTCTACATTCAACGCAGGGACAGGACAGTTACTCAATTCTTATAGCATTCAAGTTTGACATAGCTAATTTAAAGTAATATAGTTTTTCAGCATCAGTATGGCCTATACAAAAACATTTCTACATGTTCTTACAACCATCATACCCTCTAGAACTGTCTAAACTTCTCTTGGTATGTCACTATCCTTCCTCCCAATCTGTTGCAAAAAAGACTTCGCTTCCTGCTTTTATGTCTCAACCCTCAAAAGCAGTAGTAAGCCTTGCAGCTCAAACATTAAGACCTTAATGTAGCTGCAATTAGAGTGCTGACTCTTTAACTGACAGGTCTATTACACAGCTGTAAAGGAGAGAAAATACCAAAACCACCATTTTAAGTTTCCAGGTGACACAGTAGGGTTTTCTCAATTATATAATAGACACTTGGAATTAACTTGCTTTAACCTTTGCACTGCAGGGCTATTCTCTTCCTTAAAAAAATTCAGCCAGACTATAGAGCTGAAGTTTTTTAGCTTTGTTTTCCTTCCCTAGTTTTTTTTTTTTTTTGCTCAACTTGAATTATTTTTACATTTGGGTTGAGCTGTTTTCAAGACCAAGCTGGTTCTATGTTTTTCTGGTATTAAATACTTTACTATTCTTCCCCAAGGCAGCCATAGAGCTTCTTTGTCTTAGAGCAGGCAGCTCTAACCAAAGGGAATCTTCTCATAAATGCAAATACATGCCTTTTGCACAGACCCTGCAGGCTGAAGGGCCTCCTTTACAGTTGTGGGGAGGTTTTTTTGTTTGATTTTTCCTTAGATTATTAAATTCTTATCCATGGACCTGTCAAGACAAACATATCAGAAATCCTTCAGCCATGCATGCCTCTCTGCCAAGGCTGGTAGTGAAACTGAGAGAAAAGGTAGTAGAGCTGTTCATCCTTGCTAGTGTCATTCTCAGAGAGGGAAACAAGCTACACAGCCACAGCAGCAGAGAACTGACATGTTGCTTCTTACATGACAAAGCTTGCAGAGAGTGAACCGGAAGTCTGTAAATTATCTCAAGAGCAAGCGTAAGCTGCTGTTCCTATGCAAGGGTCTCTTGGGTGGCTGGCCTCCACCACCGTACCTGCAAATAGGGTAAGAGAGAAGAAGAACAGAGAAGGTAGATCAGTCTAAAGAAACTTACACCAGGAAAGTGGAAATAAGAGTTACAAATTTCACAAGAACTTTCCTAAGCTTATAGCTAGAGGTCCCACACTGTGCTCCTTATGCGTTCCAGAAAGTTTCTGTTCCGTACCAGATGATATCATTTTGCTTCATACAAACATCTCATTACATTTTTCGAAAGCCAGAAATTCCACTTTCCCATTTGGCATCCCTCTGACATTTCAGGGTCAACTTCACTTGCTGGAATGTGGCCTGCCAGCAATAAGAGTTCTGCTACTTTAAATGCAGCAAATTTCAAATATTTAATCCAGCTGAAATACGCATGTAGGAGAGAAATTTTAACATCCAATTGAACCATCAGTAGTCTGTAACCTGCAGGACTAGACATTTAAGTACCAAAATGGGGGAAGATTCACAGTTCCCCAGCAAGAGGTACTACACTGCGCTCAACCTGAAAAGAACTGAGAAGCTGTACTTTTCAGAAGTCACCTAACACAGCCTCTTCACAAGGGCAAATACTATCATTAAGACTTCTAGTCCTTAAATTACTCTGCTTCCTGTAAGCCTAGCACAGATGAACTTAAATGTTCATCTTGTATAACCTAACCCCATCCTATCGAAATAGGGTAAGTTACACTATCTCAGGATCCAACCTACATCACCAATAGCATCTCAGATGCAAAGGCAAACATGACCTCAAGAAGCATCCTAAAAAGTCTGTACACACATTTCATTTGAGGAACTTCACAAAAGCCTAACTCAAGATGTTTTTCAGTTTGTTCTCAGCTAACTTATCCCACATTACTAGCAAACACCTTATACTGGACACAGTCACTCAGGGCTTGCAAGCAACTACTGCCTTTTAAGTATAGTGCCTTGAAAGATTAAGTTCTCTGTGGGGTTACATCCTTTGAATTTAATACCTTGGTTAAAGCCTTCTCACCAAAGACCAGATGTAACTTCAAAGGTCAGATTCCTTGACAAACATGGCTCAGTACAACCCCCTTCAAAACTGTATTGGGTCCTACTGACTAGGGGAAAAAGCAGGAGAAAGAACAGAACAGACTTGTTGGCTGAAGAAGGTAAGTGTGAGCTTCTTGAATTATGTGAGACCAAATAGGTTGGGAATGCAGTAAATCTGCTGTTGTCCAGTTACGACAGAGTTGCAGACTTACAATTGTGACTAAAAATAAACACTATTTCCTGAGTCTGCTTTAATTCTAATTCACTAAGAAGATAGTTTGGAGAATGGAAGAAAATGGAAAATTACTACGTCTCACAACAGTAGGCTGAAATAGGAAACATATTCACTCTTCCGTTTTCTCAATGACAGGTAGACAGCAAATATAGTTGCTTAATTGCATAGAATTACTGAGAACACTCCCCTACTAAAGATTCTCTATTTGTTACCAAAAAAAGATCTTTCTTGACAGTCAGTTGCCCAGGAGAAATGGACGCAAATATTTCCTTAGTATGCTGGAATCGGTACATAAAACATAATTTTCAATACTTCCAGGCAAAGGGTATCCCATTTTAAAAATAAAGGATTTATATGTACATAAACAGGCTGTTTGCTCAATGCCACCTTTTTTTTTTCTTTCTGCTTGCTAGCCCACTTCTTTGAAAGTAAACGAGCTCGGGAAATCTTCCTGTCTTTTGGGAATTGTGTTACATAGTGAAGCGCTAACCAGCCATTCCATACAGTTTTCATCCACTTCAGTCTAAAGGGCCGTCTCTGGCCTATTGTGTGAACATTCGAAAAAGCTGCAATAGAATCATGAAATGGTTTCAGATTGAAAGGGACCTTAGAGCTCACCCAGTTCCAACCCCCTGTCATGGGCAGGGACACCTTCCGCTAGAGCAGTGTAAAGGAGGGGGAAGATTTTATTAAGAGCCGTACAGACCACTGTTTTTATTTTAACAGTCCATATTCATTTCTTTTAGGTTCCATATAAGACAGTTATGATTATCCCATGACTTGCTTTTGGTCTGATCAGAAGAGCTCCTTTGCCAACTCTCCTAGTTCTCATTGTGCCTGGGTGACCTCTATACTCAAGTTCTGCAAACCCATGAGTTCATAATAAACATTTAGGTTTTTCCTAGCTGCTTTACAAACAACTCCTTCAGTTAGTATAAACCTATAATATTTCTGAAAAATGTCTAACTGTAGCATTTTGCACATTACATATCAACCCAGCTTTCTCTACGTTTCCTGATTATTCAGTAGTGTGCTTTATGTATAACAGTTACAGAGGCAACTTCACAGCTGGACATACCACAAACCAGGACTCGCAGCTACTTAATACCACAATGACCAGGCATTACAAAAATCTCAAAACAGCCTGCATCTCTTCCCCAGATTTTCCATTACTTAACCAGATTATGTCCTGCATTCCCTGAGGCTAGACTGAACAAAGGCGAAAAACCATGCTTATCTGCATTTGCCATGCTGTAAACCTTTAATCTCAGTAGCAGTACTGAAGAAGCAGTACCACTGAAGCAACTCAGTATTACACAAGCAGCATGATATTCCTTCTGTACAAAAGAACTCTTCTGCAAGGCACAGACCATGGTAATAGATATGACCCAAATGCAAATCAGATTTTAGTACATTGCCAGATTCTAAGCGTGATGTAAACTAAGATTTTAAGTGGACAGAACATACATGCTTAGTTTGTTTCTCAAACGCCACTTCACCCTGATTTTTTCCATCCTTAGAACCCCGTTAAAGACACCAAGAGACTTACATTACAGCAGATGAAGTTTGCTCTACGTAAACTGCTCCCCAGTTGTCCTGATTTTTGGCTGTCTCCAGTTCGATAAGGCACACTACCTGTATCTAAAAGGTGATTTTCATATGATCCCATCTGGATGATAGGATCAAGTATACCCTGGCAAAGTTTTTTTTCAATGATACCAAACTGAGTAGGGAGTGGACACTTTGAAAGGTAGAGCCACCCTGAAGGAAGTCCTGGATAGGCTGAAGAATAGGCTAACAAGGTTCAACAGGGTTGAACCTGATTAAGTTCAACAAGGACAAGTGTAAAGTCTTGTACCTGGGAAAAAATAACCCAGGAGTGCAGGACAGGCAGAGATCTACACAGCTGGGGAGCAACTCTGTGGAAAAGACCCCGGGGGTCCTGTTGAACAGTTAGCTCAATATGAGTGAAAAACAAGCTGCAGCAGCAAAGAAAACCAATAGGATGCTGGGCTGCATCTGCAAGGACATCACCAGTAGAGATTATTATGATTATTACAGAAATCATTATGCCACTCTACTTGGTGCTTGTCAGGCCACACTTGTAATAACGCTGGCGCCCGTTCCACAAAAAGGATGTGGATAGGGTGGAGAGGGACCAGAAAAGGGCCATAATAATGATCAAATACTGGAAAGCCCACCATATGAGGAGAGGCTGAGAAAACTGGGTTTCTTCAGCCTGAAGGAAAGAAGGCTTAGGGGAGACCTAATCACAGTGTTTCAGTATTAAAAGGGTGGCTCCAAAGAAGACAGACTCCCTTTTTTACAAGGAGCCACATGAAAAAGTCAAAAGGGGATAGGCACAGATTCTGAATGTACACAACAGGAAAAGTTTTCCCAATGAGAACAACTGGCCATTGGAATATTCTCCCCAGGGAAGTGGTGGTTTCCTTAACACTGGATACTTTGAAGATTCAGCTGGACAGGATGCTGTACAGTTTTGTCTTTGATTATTCAGGTACCTTCCAATCTGGTATTGTGGTTCTATGAAAGATGATGTTCCACCTTTCTATGAGTAGTATCTTGAATAAGCTTTCTAAACCATTTTTGGGGCTGCCAGCAGCCCTTACACCTGTCATCCAGTGGCTCTATTGCTGTCAGTAGACGAAATGCATTTTTTAAACCAACTTATTAAAGCCCACGGTCCATCTTTTATTCCAAAGTAGATTCAGAAAATTCAGTTAAGAACCGACTTCACAAAAGAATCCTGAAGACACTCTAACATGCTCCCTATTGCCATGAATGAAATCCAGTGTTGAAGGCTTTCAACTTCAATAGAAACTGCAGCCTTTCAATTCCAGTGAAGTTGATGGGAAATAGAAGCCCTGTGCAATGAACTGGACATGTCATAATCAAGCCCATATGTTCTGCTGGTAATACTTGACTTCAAAATCTAGGGTGAGCATGGAGCAAGTTTTTATTTATAAAAAGTCAATTCATTACCTAAGCAAGACTTTTTTCCAGCTATATTCTTTGTGATTGTGTAGCAGGCTACCTTTAAGTGAAGATTTAAACATCAAAAAAAGCCAATCAACTGTGAGAAATTAAAACCCTAACTTCCAAGATCTTAAGGTGACATTCTAAAAATAGCCATTTCCTTCAAAGTACTAATAGGAAGACTTCCATGACCTTGTTCTTGTCAGCATGCTATTTAGAAATAAAATACTGATTCGCAAAGCGCCAGATAAACACAGCTGTGCACATGTGCTCACTTGATTGCAGGCTGCATGCACAGCTTTGTTTACATGGGCCAAATCAGAATGCAATTGCACTTGGAATAGTGTCTCTCAAATCAGCAGAAGCTCTGCAGGGTCTGTTGCCTAAAAACTGTACTGCAGACACATTTAGCATACTTAAGATGATCCTATGTAAGACTACATATCTCATAACTAAGATTTGATCCTAGTTGGGGTAAGTTTATAATTAGGTTTCTGCCCCAGTTCACCCATACACAGCGTCCAATACCAGGGTTTCCTTTCCTTTTCACAGTATTCATCTTCTCAGAAGGGAAAAAGCTCAGCAGTGAAACAATTACACTACTAAGTATACATACAGTTTCATATCCTGCATGAACTTCAATCTTTCTTAACAGGTTAAGTTTCATACACTTGTGCAGAAGAAGCTCATGAAAGACTAAAGTCAACTGCAGACAAAGAGCTAAAGAAGTATCCTATATGCTCTAGAGCCAAACAGTAATCAGAAAGCACAAGTGTTCAGTCTCTCTGCCTTGTGCCAGCCCAGATCTACACTAGCAGCAAGCTGCTTTTCCATTATTTAAAACATTGCCAGAATCTTTATGACAGCTAAGCTTTTTGTATGTAGGAAGTTTTCCCAGAGGAGCTGAATTCCATGAAAGAACACAAGAAAGTAATTGTGGGACCTGATGCTATTTTACCGGGTCTTTTTCTAGACTACTCCTCTTTCTGTGGAAACCCTCTGGCAGTTCCCCAAAAACATGACTGATTATGTCAGATTGCTAAAGTTGGTCCTTGTGTTTTTCTGTACCTGCCAAACTCCCAGATGTCACCAAGAAACAAGAAAGGCCCTTCCTGGTACCATGTTTATAATCAAGATGATAGAAGTCACAACATGCAGCAGCCCTGTGTTCTCTACATTTGAAGCCTCACAACAGGGATTTCAGTTAGTGCTGTTTGATTATCTCTTGTCACTCTCTTTGAAATCAACACAAATCAACAGGGATGTTCTAAATTTGGGAAGTGCTTCTTGCTATTCTGAATTAACCTTCAGTTAAAAATACACATTGCTCTGCTGCCTGAGTCAGAGTCTTAAGCGTAGTAAGACTTAAGCTTCAATTTCAGATTTCTCCCTGCGAGCTAGGGTTTAACAGTTCCTAAGGAAAGATGAGTACTAATGAAGTACATTCCTAACTGTAGGAAGGTACTCCTGTTCTTTCAGAAAGTGCAGTAGCAGCAGATACAGCCTAATGATAACAAAAGATTAACTTAGCCTGCCATTTAGAGGCAGTTTGACTCTAGAAGTCATAAATTAATAAGCTGAGAAGGCAATGTTAGATGTATTTCCATGCAGAATTTAGAATCAGACACGTGATAGTTTTATATGTTTTAAGGTCGACATCAGCCAATGATCTACCAACCTGCTGAAGCACAGATCACTAAGATTCTTGTACACATTCTTGTGTTCACTGGAGGAATTCAGTACATTGAGCCAGTCACCAGCAGACTACCAAATTCCTACCACAAGGAGAGAGCAAGGGAGGCCAAGGCTGGACAGTGCCCAGGGCAGTGTGTACATAAGAAAGTCCGTACCTTTACAGCAAGTTAGTTTTCCTTACATTTCTATAGGAGAGATCCTCTTACTTTAGTCTTGGGAAAAATTTCTTCCTGATTGCAAGTTGAATTCAAGGCATTGTCTTAAAAGAGTCACAGACACAAATCAAGAAGGCATGTAAAGACGACCAATGTTATGACCCATTTTAATAGTGTAGGTCTTATACTGTTTACCCGTCTTCAAGATTGTTTCCAAGACAATGTACTTCCCTTGGAGTACAGGAAACCTTAGATCCCTCATGCAGATGATTATTCAGCATTGCTATAGTATTTGCATAAATAGCTATC